>CM042074.1:84924634-85113844 GCA_023509865.1 Trypoxylus dichotomus | reverse complement strand
TAAACGGTTATAGATAGAGGATCCCGGTTTGCGCCGTTCGAAAGTACGCGTCGAGATCTTTCAAATGAGCACCGAACGGTCGCGCTGCGACCACGCATAACCGAGATACGGAGATTCGGTCGAGAAATTTCGCTAAAATATCGAAGTCCGAAAATGACCGTTTTTATCATCCTATCCGGTAGATTTTTACGCGCCGAACAAGAATTTTTTAGCACGCTTCGATATCTCTAACCGTTTAAGAGATACGGCCGTTTGAAGTTTCAGGACTTTCGAAAAAACGCGAGAAAATCGACCCCGAAAACGACATCTTTCGACGTTTTCTCGTGTCGCGCGTTAACGACGCCGTTCGGACGGACGAATTAGACGGTTTCCGATAGAAAAATGTCCGCGGAATCGATTGCGACCGAGCAGGACGCCCTATCTCTAACCGTTTAGCGGCTACGGCCCGTCAAAGTTGAAAAAGAGAGAAAAAATTTACAACTTTGAAGCGCTGTAGCGTCGGAACGCGTTGAGCTAGGGCGTCCTTCTTTCGCCTGTTTAGAACCCTCGTAGGGTCCTTACGACGCGCCGATAAGCGAACGTCTAACTCTTCCCGTTAACGCGCAGCAGAAACGTCGCATTTTTTCTGACCAAAACGATGAAATTTTTCGACCCGAAAAATCGAGGGTCGGAATTTCGGGGTTTTGACCCTACCGGAACGTGGCCATATATGGGTGTATTACGCCTGAGAAATTTCAGCCCCTAGCCCTAACCGTTTGGGAGATATGGACGTTTGAAAGTTGAGGGGTGCAAAATTCAACTCCATAAAGGAGCTCCGAATGGGGTCGAGTGATATATCAAAAGACGCGTATTTTCGCGTAGATTACGATAAAAAAAAAGTTTGCCTCTCTATCTCTAACCGTTAAGGAGAAAATCGCGTTTAAAGTTGCGAAATTTCCAAAACGCTTAACTCCGAAACTTTGAAGCGCCGTAACTCCTAAACGGTTATAGATAGGGGATCCCGGTTTGCGCCGTTCGAAAGTACGCGTCGAGATCTTTCAAATGAGCACCGAACGGTCGCGCTGCGACCACGCATAACCGAGATACGGAGATTCGGTCGAGAAATTTCGCTAAAATATCGAAGTCCGAAAATGACCGTTTTTATCATCCTATCCGGTAGATTTTTACGCGCCGAACAAGAATTTTTTAGCACGCTTCGATATCTCTAACCGTTTAAGAGATACGGCCGTTTGAAGTTTCAGGACTTTCGAAAAAACGCGAGAAAATCGACCCCGAAAACGACATCTTTCGACGTTTTCTCGTGTCGCGCGTTAACGACGCCGTTCGGACGGACGAATTAGACGGTTTCCGATAGAAAAATGTCCGCGGAATCGATTGCGACCGAGCAGGACGCCCTATCTCTAACCGTTTAGCGGCTACGGCCCGTCAAAGTTGAAAAAGAGAGAAAAAAATTTACAACTTTGAAGCGCTGTAGCGTCGGAACGCGTTGAGCTAGGGCGTCCTTCTTTCGCCTGTTTAGAACCCTCGTAGGGGTCCTTACGACGCGCCGATAAGCGAACGTCTAACTCTTCCCGTTAACGCGCAGCAGAAACGTCGCATTTTTCTGACCAAAACGATGAAATTTTTTCGACCCGAAAAATCGAGGGTCGGAATTTCGGGGTTTTGACCCTACCGGAACGTGGCCATATATGGGTGTATTACGCCTGAGAAATTTCAGCCCCCTAGCCCTAACCGTTTGGGAGATATGGACGTTTGAAAGTTGAGGGTGCAAAACTCAACTCCTTAAAGGAGCTCCGAATGGGGTCGAGTGATATATCAAAAGACGCGTATTTTCGCGTAGATTACGATAAAAAAGTTTGCCTCTCTATCTCTAACCGTTAAGGAGAAAATCGCGTTTAAAGTTGCGAAATTTCCAAAAACGCTTAACTCCGAAACTTTGAAGCGCCGTAGCTCCTAAACGGTTATAGATAGAGGATCCCAGTTTGCGCCGTTCGAAAGTACGCGTCGAGATCTTTCAAATGAGCACCGAACGGTCGCGCTGCGACCACGCATAACCGAGATACGGAGATTCGGTCGAGAAATTTCGCTAAAATATCGAAGTCCGAAAATGACCGTTTTTATCATCCTATCCGGTAGATTTTTACGCGCCGAACAAGAATTTTTTAGCACGCTTCGATATCTCTAACCGTTTAAGAGATACGGCCGTTTGAAGTTTCAGGACTTTCGAAAAAACGCGAGAAAATCGACCCCGAAAACGACATCTTTCGACGTTTTCTCGTGTCGCGCGTTAACGACGCCGTTCGGACGGACGAATTAGACGGTTTCCGATAGAAAAATGTCCGCGGAATCGATTGCGACCGAGCAGGACGCCCTATCTCTAACCGTTTAGCGGCTACGGCCCGTCAAAGTTGAAAAAGAGAGAAAAAAATTTACAACTTTGAAGCGCTGTAGCGTCGGAACGCGTTGAGCTAGGGCGTCCTTCTTTCGCCTGTTTAGAACCCTCGTAGGGGTCCTTACGACGCGCCGATAAGCGAACGTCTAACTCTTCCCGTTAACGCGCAGCAGAAACGTCGCATTTTTTTCTGACCAAAACGATGAAATTTTTTCGACCCGAAAAATCGAGGTCGGAATTTCGGGGTTTTGACCCTACCGGAACGTGGCCATATATGGGTGTATTACGCCTGAGAAATTTCAGCCCCTAGCCCTAACCGTTTGGGAGATATGGACGTTTGAAAGTTGAGGGGTGCAAAACTCAACTCCTTAAAGGAGCTCCGAATGGGGTCGAGTGATATATCAAAAGACGCGTATTTTCGCGTAGATTACGATAAAAAAGTTTGCCTCTCTATCTCTAACCGTTAAGGAGAAAATCGCGTTTAAAGTTGCGAAATTTCCAAAAACGCTTAACTCCGAAACTTTGAAGCGCCGTAGCTCCTAAACGGTTATAGATAGAGGATCCCGGTTTGCGCCGTTCGAAAGTACGCGTCGAGATCTTTCAAATGAGCACCGAACGGTCGCGCTGCGACCACGCATAACCGAGATACGGAGATTCGGTCGAGAAATTTCGCTAAAATATCGAAGTCCGAAAATGACCGTTGTTATCATCCGCTCCGGTAGATTTTTACGCGCCGAACAAGAATTTTTTGAGCACGCTTCGATATCTCTAACCGTTTAAGAGATACGGCCGTTTGAAGTTTCGGGACTTTCGAAAAAACGCGAGAAAATCGACCCCGAAAACGACATCTTTCGACGTTTTCTCGTGTCGCGCGTTAACGACGCCGTTCGGACGGACGAATTAGACGGTTTCCGATAGAAAAATGTCCGCGGAATCGATTGCGACCGAGCAGGACGCCCTATCTCTAACCGTTTAGCGGCTACGGCCCGTCAAAGTTGAACAAGAGAGAAAAAATTTACAACTTTGAAGCGCTGTAGCGTCGGAACGCGTTGAGCTAGGGCGTCCTTCTTTCGCCTGTTTAGAACCCTCGTAGGGTCCTTACGACGCGCCGATAAGCGAACGTCTAACTCTTCCCGTTAACGCGCAGCAGAAACGTCGCATTTTTCTGACCAAAACGATGAAATTTTTTCGACCCGAAAAATCGAGGGTCGGAATTTCGGGGTTTTGACCCTACCGGAACGTGGCCATATATGGGTGTATTACGCCTGAGAAATTTCAGCCCCTAGCCCTAACCGTTTGGGAGATATGGACGTTTGAAAGTTGAGGGTGCAAAACTCAACTCCTTAAAGGAGCTCCGAATGGGGTCGAGTGATATATCAAAAGACGCGTATTTTCGCGTAGATTACGATAAAAAAGTTTGCCTCTCTATCTCTAACCGTTAAGGAGAAAATCGCGTTTAAAGTTGCGAAATTTCCAAAAACGCTTAACTCCGAAACTTTGAAGCGCCGTAGCTCCTAAACGGTTATAGATAGAGGATCCCGGTTTGCGCCGTTCGAAAGTACGCGTCGAGATCTTTCAAATGAGCACCGAACGGTCGCGCTGCGACCACGCATAACCGAGATACGGAGATTCGGTCGAGAAATTTCGCTAAAATATCGAAGTCCGAAAATGACCGTTTTTATCATCCTATCCGGTAGATTTTTACGCGCCGAACAAGAATTTTTAGCACGCTTCGATATCTCTAACCGTTTAAGAGATACGGCCGTTTGAATTTTCTGGACATTCGAAAAAACGCGAGAAAATAGAACCCGAAAAACAAAAAATTAGACGTTTTCTCTGGTCGCGCGTTAACGACGCCGTTAGGACGGACGAAATAGACGGGTTCCGATAGAAAAATGTCCGCGGAATCGATTGCGACCGAGCAGGACGCCCTATCTCTAACCGTTTAGCGGCTACGGCCCGTCAAAGTTGAAAAAGAGAGAAAAATTTACAACTTTGAAGCGCTGTAGCGTAGGAACGCGTTGAGCTAGGGCGTCCTTCTTTCGCCTGTTTAGAACCCTCGTAGGGGTCCTTACGACGCGCCGATAAGCGAACGTCTAACTCTTCCCGTTAACGCGCAGCAGAAACGTCGCATTTTTCTGACCAACTCGTTGAAATTTTTTCGTACCGAAAAATCGAGGGTCGTTATTTGGGGGTTTTGTGCCTATCTGAACGTGGCCTTATATGGGTGTATTACGCCTGAGAAATTTCAGCCCCTAGCCCTAACCGTTTGGGAGATATGGACGTTTGAAAGTTGAGGGTGCAAAACTCAACTCCTTAAAGGAGCTCCGAATGGGGTCGAGTGATATATCAAAAGACGCGTATTTTCGCGTAGATTACGATAAAAAAGTTTGCCTCTCTATCTCTAACCGTTAAGGAGAAAATCGCGTTTAAAGTTGCGAAATTTCCAAAAACGCTTAACTCCGAAACTTTGAAGCGCCGTAGCTCCTAAACGGTTATAGATAGAGGATCCCAGTTTGCGCCGTTCGAAAGTACGCGTCGAGATCTTTCAAATGAGCACCGAACGGTCGCGCTGCGACCACGCATAACCGAGATACGGAGATTCGGTCGAGAAATTTCGCTAAAATATCGAAGTCCGAAAATGACCGTTTTTATCATCCTATCCGGTAGATTTTTACGCGCCGAACAAGAATTTTTTAGCACGCTTCGATATCTCTAACCGTTTAAGAGATACGGCCGTTTGAAGTTTCGGGACTTTCGAAAAAACGCGAGAAAATCGACCCGAAAACGACATCTTTCGACGTTTTCTCGTGTCGCGCGTTAACGACGCCGTTCGGACGGACGAATTAGACGGTTTCCGATAGAAAAATGTCCGCGGAATCGATTGCGACCGAGCAGGACGCCCTATCTCTAACCGTTTAGCGGCTACGGCCCGTCAAAGTTGAAAAAGAGAGAAAAAATTTACAACTTTGAAGCGCTGTAGCGTCGGAACGCGTTGAGCTAGGGCGTCCTTCTTTCGCCTGTTTAGAACCCTCGTAGGGTCCTTACGACGCGCCGATAAGCGAACGTCTAACTCTTCCCGTTAACGCGCAGCAGAAACGTCGCATTTTTCTGACCAAAACGATGAAATTTTTTCGACCCGAAAAATCGAGGTCGGAATTTCGGGGTTTTGACCCTACCGGAACGTGGCCATATATGGGTGTATTACGCCTGAGAAATTTCAGCCCCTAGCCCTAACCGTTTGGGAGATATGGACGTTTGAAAGTTGAGGGTGCAAAACTCAACTCCTTAAAGGAGCTCCGAATGGGGTCGAGTGATATATCAAAAGACGCGTATTTTCGCGTAGATTACGATAAAAAAGTTTGCCTCTCTATCTCTAACCGTTAAGGAGAAAATCGCGTTTAAAGTTGCGAAATTTCCAAAAACGCTTAACTCCGAAACTTTGAAGCGCCGTAGCTCCTAAACGGTTATAGATAGAGGATCCCGGTTTGCGCCGTTCGAAAGTACGCGTCGAGATCTTTCAAATGAGCACCGAACGGTCGCGCTGCGACCACGCATAACCGAGATACGGAGATTCGGTCGAGAAATTTCGCTAAAATATCGAAGTCCGAAAATGACCGTTTTTATCATCCTATCCGGTAGATTTTTACGCGCCGAACAAGAATTTTTTAGCACGCTTCGATATCTCTAACCGTTTAAGAGATACGGCCGTTTGAAGTTTCAGGACTTTCGAAAAAACGCGAGAAAATCGACCCCGAAAACGACATCTTTCGACGTTTTCTCGTGTCGCGCGTTAACGACGCCGTTCGGACGGACGAATTAGACGGTTTCCGATAGAAAAATGTCCGCGGAATCGATTGCGACCGAGCAGGACGCCCTATCTCTAACCGTTTAGCGGCTACGGCCCGTCAAAGTTGAAAAAGAGAGAAAAAAATTTACAACTTTGAAGCGCTGTAGCGTCGGAACGCGTTGAGCTAGGGCGTCCTTCTTTCGCCTGTTTAGAACCCTCGTAGGGGTCCTTACGACGCGCCGATAAGCGAACGTCTAACTCTTCCCGTTAACGCGCAGCAGAAACGTCGCATTTTTTTCTGACCAAAACGATGAAATTTTTTCGACCCGAAAAATCGAGGGTCGGAATTTCGGGGTTTTGACCCTACCGGAACGTGGCCATATATGGGTGTATTACGCCTGAGAAATTTCAGCCCCTAGCCCTAACCGTTTGGGAGATATGGACGTTTGAAAGTTGAGGGGGTGCAAAACTCAACTCCTTAAAGGAGCTCCGAATGGGGTCGAGTGATATATCAAAAGACGCGTATTTTCGCGTAGATTACGATAAAAAAAGTTTGCCTCTCTATCTCTAACCGTTAAGGAGAAAATCGCGTTTAAAGTTGCGAAATTTCCAAAAACGCTTAACTCCGAAACTTTGAAGCGCCGTAGCTCCTAAACGGTTATAGATAGAGGATCCCGGTTTGCGCCGTTCGAAAGTACGCGTCGAGATCTTTCAAATGAGCACCGAACGGTCGCGCTGCGACCACGCATAACCGAGATACGGAGATTCGGTCGAGAAATTTCGCTAAAATATCGAAGTCCGAAAATGACCGTTTTTATCATCCTATCCGGTAGATTTTTACGCGCCGAACAAGAATTTTTTTAGCACGCTTCGATATCTCTAACCGTTTAAGAGATACGGCCGTTTGAAGTTTCGGGACTTTCGAAAAAACGCGAGAAAATCGACCCCGAAAACGACATCTTTCGACGTTTTCTCGTGTCGCGCGTTAACGACGCCGTTCGGACGGACGAATTAGACGGTTTCCGATAGAAAAATGTCCGCGGAATCGATTGCGACCGAGCAGGACGCCCTATCTCTAACCGTTTAGCGGCTACGGCCCGTCAAAGTTGAAAAAGAGAGAAAAATTTACAACTTTGAAGCGCTGTAGCGTCGGAACGCGTTGAGCTAGGGCGTCCTTCTTTCGCCTGTTTAGAACCCTCGTAGGGTCCTTACGACGCGCCGATAAGCGAACGTCTAACTCTTCCCGTTAACGCGCAGCAGAAACGTCGCATTTTTCTGACCAAAACGATGAAATTTTTTCGACCCGAAAAATCGAGGGTCGGAATTTCGGGGTTTTGACCCTACCGGAACGTGGCCATATATGGGTGTATTACGCCTGAGAAATTTCAGCCCCTAGCCCTAACCGTTTGGGAGATATGGACGTTTGAAAGTTGAGGGTGCAAAACTCAACTCCTTAAAGGAGCTCCGAATGGGGTCGAGTGATATATCAAAAGACGCGTATTTTCGCGTAGATTACGATAAAAAAGTTTGCCTCTCTATCTCTAACCGTTAAGGAGAAAATCGCGTTTAAAGTTGCGAAATTTCCAAAAACGCTTAACTCCGAAACTTTGAAGCGCCGTAGCTCCTAAACGGTTATAGATAGAGGATCCCGGTTTGCGCCGTTCGAAAGTACGCGTCGAGATCTTTCAAATGAGCACCGAACGGTCGCGCTGCGACCACGCATAACCGAGATACGGAGATTCGGTCGAGAAATTTCGCTAAAATATCGAAGTCCGAAAATGACCGTTTTTATCATCCTATCCGGTAGATTTTTACGCGCCGAACAAGAATTTTTTAGCACGCTTCGATATCTCTAACCGTTTAAGAGATACGGCCGTTTGAAGTTTCGGGACTTTCGAAAAAACGCGAGAAAATCGACCCCGAAAACGACATCTTTCGACGTTTTCTCGTGTCGCGCGTTAACGACGCCGTTCGGACGGACGAATTAGACGGTTTCCGATAGAAAAATGTCCGCGGAATCGATTGCGACCGAGCAGGACGCCCTATCTCTAACCGTTTAGCGGCTACGGCCCGTCAAAGTTGAAAAAGAGAGAAAAAAATTTACAACTTTGAAGCGCTGTAGCGTCGGAACGCGTTGAGCTAGGGCGTCCTTCTTTCGCCTGTTTAGAACCCTCGTAGGGTCCTTACGACGCGCCGATAAGCGAACGTCTAACTCTTCCCGTTAACGCGCAGCAGAAACGTCGCATTTTTCTGACCAAAACGATGAAATTTTTTCGACCCGAAAAATCGAGGGTCGGAATTTCGGGGTTTTGACCCTACCGGAACGTGGCCATATATGGGTGTATTACGCCTGAGAAATTTCAGCCCCTAGCCCTAACCGTTTGGGAGATATGGACGTTTGAAAGTTGAGGGGTGCAAAACTCAACTCCTTAAAGGAGCTCCGAATGGGGTCGAGTGATATATCAAAAGACGCGTATTTTCGCGTAGATTACGATAAAAAAGTTTGCCTCTCTATCTCTAACCGTTAAGGAGAAAATCGCGTTTAAAGTTGCGAAATTTCCAAAAACGCTTAACTCCGAAACTTTGAAGCGCCGTAGCTCCTAAACGGTTATAGATAGAGGATCCCGGTTTGCGCCGTTCGAAAGTACGCGTCGAGATCTTTCAAATGAGCACCGAACGGTCGCGCTGCGACCACGCATAACCGAGATACGGAGATTCGGTCGAGAAATTTCGCTAAAATATCGAAGTCCGAAAATGACCGTTTTTATCATCCTATCCGGTAGATTTTTACGCGCCGAACAAGAATTTTTTAGCACGCTTCGATATCTCTAACCGTTTAAGAGATACGGCCGTTTGAAGTTTCAGGACTTTCGAAAAAACGCGAGAAAATCGACCCCGAAAACGACATCTTTCGACGTTTTCTCGTGTCGCGCGTTAACGACGCCGTTCGGACGGACGAATTAGACGGTTTCCGATAGAAAAATGTCCGCGGAATCGATTGCGACCGAGCAGGACGCCCTATCTCTAACCGTTTAGCGGCTACGGCCCGTCAAAGTTGAAAAAGAGAGAAAAAAATTTACAACTTTGAAGCGCTGTAGCGTCGGAACGCGTTGAGCTAGGGCGTCCTTCTTTCGCCTGTTTAGAACCCTCGTAGGGGTCCTTACGACGCGCCGATAAGCGAACGTCTAACTCTTCCCGTTAACGCGCAGCAGAAACGTCGCATTTTTCTGACCAAAACGATGAAATTTTTTCGACCCGAAAAATCGAGGGTCGGAATTTCGGGGTTTTGACCCTACCGGAACGTGGCCATATATGGGTGTATTACGCCTGAGAAATTTCAGCCCCCTAGCCCTAACCGTTTGGGAGATATGGACGTTTGAAAGTTGAGGTGGTGCAAAAATCAACTACTTAAAGGAGCTCCGAATTGTGTCGAGTGATATATCAAAAGACGCGTATTTTCGAGTATATTACGATAATAAAAATTTTGCCTCTCTATCTCTAACCGTTAAGGAGAAAATCGCGTTTAAAGTTGCGAAATTTCCAAAAACGCTTAACTCCGAAACTTTGAAGCGCCGTAGCTCCTAAACGGCTATAGATAGAGGATCCCGGTTTGCGCCGTTCGAAAGTACGCGTCGAGATCTTTCAAATGAGCACCGAACGGTCGCGCTGCGACCACGCATAACCGAGATACGGAGATTCGGTCGAGAAATTTCGCTAAAATATCGAAGTCCGAAAATGACCGTTTTATCATCCTATCCGGTAGATTTTTACGCGCCGAACAAGAATTTTTAGCACGCTTCGATATCTCTAACCGTTTAAGAGATACGGCCGTTTGAAGTTTCAGGACTTTCGAAAAAACGCGAGAAAATCGACCCCGAAAACGACATCTTTCGACGTTTTCTCGTGTCGCGCGTTAACGACGCCGTTCGGACGGACGAATTAGACGGTTTCCGATAGAAAAATGTCCGCGGAATCGATTGCGACCGAGCAGGACGCCCTATCTCTAACCGTTTAGCGGCTACGGCCCGTCAAAGTTGAAAAAGAGAGAAAAAAATTTACAACTTTGAAGCGCTGTAGCGTCGGAACGCGTTGAGCTAGGGCGTCCTTCTTTCGCCTGTTTAGAACCCTCGTAGGGGTCCTTACGACGCGCCGATAAGCGAACGTCTAACTCTTCCCGTTAACGCGCAGCAGAAACGTCGCATTTTTCTGACCAAAACGATGAAATTTTTTCGACCCGAAAAATCGAGGGTCGGAATTTCGGGGTTTTGACCCTACCGGAACGTGGCCATATATGGGTGTATTACGCCTGAGAAATTTCAGCCCCCTAGCCCTAACCGTTTGGGAGATATGGACGTTTGAAAGTTGAGGGTGCAAAACTCAACTCCTTAAAGGAGCTCCGAATGGGGTCGAGTGATATATCAAAAGACGCGTATTTTCGCGTAGATTACGATAAAAAAGTTTGCCTCTCTATCTCTAACCGTTAAGGAGAAAATCGCGTTTAAAGTTGCGAAATTTCCAAAAACGCTTAACTCCGAAACTTTGAAGCGCCGTAGCTCCTAAACGGTTATAGATAGAGGATCCCGGTTTGCGCCGTTCGAAAGTACGCGTCGAGATCTTTCAAATGAGCACCGAACGGTCGCGCTGCGACCACGCATAACCGAGATACGGAGATTCGGTCGAGAAATTTCGCTAAAATATCGAAGTCCGAAAATGACCGTTTTTATCATCCTATCCGGTAGATTTTTACGCGCCGAACAAGAATTTTTTAGCACGCTTCGATATCTCTAACCGTTTAAGAGATACGGCCGTTTGAAGTTTCGGGACTTTCGAAAAAACGCGAGAAAATCGACCCCGAAAACGACATCTTTCGACGTTTTCTCGTGTCGCGCGTTAACGACGCCGTTCGGACGGACGAATTAGACGGTTTCCGATAGAAAAATGTCCGCGGAATCGATTGCGACCGAGCAGGACGCCCTATCTCTAACCGTTTAGCGGCTACGGCCCGTCAAAGTTGAAAAAGAGAGAAAAAAATTTACAACTTTGAAGCGCTGTAGCGTCGGAACGCGTTGAGCTAGGGCGTCCTTCTTTCGCCTGTTTAGAACCCTCGTAGGGGTCCTTACGACGCGCCGATAAGCGAACGTCTAACTCTTCCCGTTAACGCGCAGCAGAAACGTCGCATTTTTTTCTGACCAAAACGATGAAATTTTTTCGACCCGAAAAATCGAGGGTCGGAATTTCGGGGTTTTGACCCTACCGGAACGTGGCCATATATGGGTGTATTACGCCTGAGAAATTTCAGCCCCCTAGCCCTAACCGTTTGGGAGATATGGACGTTTGAAAGTTGAGGGGGTGCAAAACTCAACTCCTTAAAGGAGCTCCGAATGGGGTCGAGTGATATATCAAAAGACGCGTATTTTCGCGTAGATTACGATAAAAAAAAGTTTGCCTCTCTATCTCTAACCGTTAAGGAAAAAATCGCGTTTAAAGTTGCGAAATTTCCAAAAACGCTTAACTCCGAAACTTTGAAGCGCCGTAGCTCCTAAACGGTTATAGATAGAGGATCCCGGTTTGCGCCGTTCGAAAGTACGCGTCGAGATCTTTCAAATGAGCACCGAACGGTCGCGCTGCGACCACGCATAACCGAGATACGGAGATTCGGTCGAGAAATTTCGCTAAAATATCGAAGTCCGAAAATGACCGTTTTATCATCCTATCCGGTAGATTTTTACGCGCCGAACAAGAATTTTTTAGCACGCTTCGATATCTCTAACCGTTTAAGAGATACGGCCGTTTGAAGTTTCAGGACTTTCGAAAAAACGCGAGAAAATCGACCCCGAAAACGACATCTTTCGACGTTTTCTCGTGTCGCGCGTTAACGACGCCGTTCGGACGGACGAATTAGACGGTTTCCGATAGAAAAATGTCCGCGGAATCGATTGCGACCGAGCAGGACGCCCTATCTCTAACCGTTTAGCGGCTACGGCCCGTCAAAGTTGAAAAAGAGAGAAAAAAATTTACAACTTTGAAGCGCTGTAGCGTCGGAACGCGTTGAGCTAGGGCGTCCTTCTTTCGCCTGTTTAGAACCCTCGTAGGGGTCCTTACGACGCGCCGATAAGCGAACGTCTAACTCTTCCCGTTAACGCGCAGCAGAAACGTCGCATTTAATTCTGACCAAAACGATGAAATTTTTTCGACCCGAAAAATCGAGGGTCGGAATTTCGGGGTTTTGACCCTACCGGAACGTGGCCATCTATGGGTGTATTACGCCTGAGAAATTTCAGCCCCCTAGCCCTAACCGTTTGGGAGATATGGACGTTTGAAAGTTGAGGGTGCAAAACTCAACTCCTTAAAGGAGCTCCGAATGGGGTCGAGTGATATATCAAAAGACGCGTATTTTCGCGTAGATTAAGATAAAAAAGTTTGCCTCTCTATCTCTAACCGTTAAGGAGAAAATCGCGTTTAAAGTTGCGAAATTTCAAAAACGCTTAACTCCGAAACTTTGAAGCGCCGTAGCTCCTAAACGGTTATAGATAGAGGATCCCGGTTTGCGCCGTTCGAAAGTACGCGTCGAGATCTTTCAAATGAGCGCCGAACGGTCGCGCTGCGACCACGCATAACCGAGATACGGAGATTCGGTCGAGAAATTTCGCTAAAATATCGAAGTCCGAAAATGACCGTTTTTATCATCCTATCCGGTAGATTTTACGCGCCGAACAAGAATTTTTTAGCACGCTTCGATATCTCTAACCGTTTAAGAGATACGGCCGTTTGAAGTTTCGGGACTTTCGAAAAAACGCGAGAAAATCGACCCCGAAAACGACATCTTTCGACGTTTTCTCGTGTCGCGCGTTAACGACGCCGTTCGGACGGACGAATTAGACGGTTTCCGATAGAAAAATGTCCGCGGAATCGATTGCGACCGAGCAGGACGCCTATCTCTAACCGTTTAGCGGCTACGGCCCGTCAAAGTTGAAAAAGAGAAAAAATTTACAACTTTGAAGCGCTGTAGCGTCGGAACGCGTTGAGCTAGGGCGTCCTTCTTTCGCCTGTTTAGAACCCTCGTAGGGTCCTTACGACGCGCCGATAAGCGAACGTCTAACTCTTCCCGTTAACGCGCAGCAGAAACGTCGCATTTTTCTGACCAAAACGATGAAATTTTTTCGACCCGAAAAATCGAGGGTCGGAATTTCGGGGTTTTGACCCTACCGGAACGTGGCCATATATGGGTGTATTACGCCTGAGAAATTTCAGCCCCTAGCCCTAACCGTTTGGGAGATATGGACGTTTGAAAGTTGAGGGGTGCAAAACTCAACTCCTTAAAGGAGCTCCGAATGGGGTCGAGTGATATATCAAAAGACGCGTATTTTCGCGTAGATTACGGCAAAAAAAAGTTTGCCTCTCTATCTCTAACCGTTAAGGAGAAAATCGCGTTTAAAGTTGCGAAATTTCCAAAAACGCTTAACTCCGAAACTTTGAAGCGCCGTAGCTCCTAAACGGTTATAGATAGAGGATCCCGGTTTGCGCCGTTCGAAAGTACGCGTCGAGATCTTTCAAATGAGCACCGAACGGTCGCGCTGCGACCACGCATAACCGAGATACGGAGATTCGGTCGAGAAATTTCGCTAAAATATCGAAGTCCGAAAATGACCGTTTTTATCATCCTATCCGGTAGATTTTTACGCGCCGAACAAGAATTTTTTTAGCACGCTTCGATATCTCTAACCGTTTAAGAGATACGGCCGTTTGAAGTTTCGGGACTTTCGAAAAAACGCGAGAAAATCGACCCCGAAAACGACATCTTTCGACGTTTTCTCGTGTCGCGCGTTAACGACGCCGTTCGGACGGACGAATTAGACGGTTTCCGATAGAAAAATGTCCGCGGAATCGATTGCGACCGAGCAGGACGCCCTATCTCTAACCGTTTAGCGGCTACGGCCCGTCAAAGTTGAAAAAGAGAGAAAAAAATTTACAACTTTGAAGCGCTGTAGCGTCGGAACGCGTTGAGCTAGGGCGTCCTTCTTTCGCCTGTTTAGAACCCTCGTAGGGGTCCTTACGACGCGCCGATAAGCGAACGTCTAACTCTTCCCGTTAACGCGCAGCAGAAACGTCGCATTTTTTTCTGACCAAAACGATGAAATTTTTTCGACCCGAAAAATCGAGGGTCGGAATTTCGGGGTTTTGACCCTACCGGAACGTGGCCATATATGGGTGTATTACGCCTGAGAAATTTCAGCCCCCTAGCCCTAACCGTTTGGGAGATATGGACGTTTGAAAGTTGAGGGTGCAAAACTCAACTCCTTAAAGGAGCTCCGAATGGGGTCGAGTGATATATCAAAAGACGCGTATTTTCGCGTAGATTACGATAAAAAAGTTTGCCTCTCTATCTCTAACCGTTAAGGAGAAAATCGCGTTTAAAGTTGCGAAATTTCCAAAAACGCTTAACTCCGAAACTTTGAAGCGCCGTAGCTCCTAAACGGTTATAGATAGAGGATCCCGGTTTGCGCCGTTCGAAAGTACGCGTCGAGATCTTTCAAATGAGCACCGAACGGTCGCGCTGCGACCACGCATAACCGAGATACGGAGATTCGGTCGAGAAATTTCGCTAAAATATCGAAGTCCGAAAATGACCGTTTTATCATCCTATCCGGTAGATTTTTACGCGCCGAACAAGAACTTTTTAGCACGCTTCGATATCTCTAACCGTTTAAGAGATACGGCCGTTTGAAGTTTCGGGACTTTCGAAAAAACGCGAGAAAATCGACCCCGAAAACGACATCTTTCGACGTTTTCTCGTGTCGCGCGTTAACGACGCCGTTCGGACGGACGAATTAGACGGTTTCCGATAGAAAAATGTCCGCGGAATCGATTGCGACCGCGCCGGACGCCCTATCTCTAACCGTTTAGCGGCTACGGCCCGTCAGAGTTGAAAAAGAGAGAAAAAAAAACCCAACTTTGAAACGCTGTAGCGTCGGAACGCGTTGAGCTAGGGCGTCCTTCTTTCGCCTGTTTAGAACCCTCGTAGGGGTCCTTACGACGCGCCGATAAGCGAACGTCTAACTCTTCCCGTTAACGCGCAGCAGAAACGTCGCATTTTTTTCTGACCAAAACGATGAAATTTTTTCGACCCGAAAAATCGAGGGTCGGAATTTCGGGGTTTTGACCCTACCGGAACGTGGCGCAATAGTCAGAGTATATTTGTCAGTGGCGGATCATAATATCTTTGCTATAATATATATTTCCTTAATTTTATTATTAACACCAGTCTACGAAAAAAGGAAATCATAAAGACTGTAATAACTATAAAGGAACAACGTTATTGAGCGCAGTTGTAAAGATATATGAACAGCTAAGTACCAGCAGGCTAAGACCGCTAATTGACCTATCACCGTCGGATTCACAAAATGGACTCAAACCAGGAAGAAGTACGCTATAGCATATATTTACGACAAAACAAATAGTTAACACAAGATTACAACAAGCGACATAACACGAAGGATTTGTAACTCAAGATGGGCTAAGACAGGGTGGAGGTTTAACTCCCGTACTGTTCACTGCATTCGTGATATCATATAGTAAACCAATGGTTAATGCAGACGAACAAAAATCAAATTGGATACAGGAATCTATAGAGGATACAAATAGCTGAAGCAACATTTGCATATGACGTGCTAACAGCAGAGAATGAAAAGAACCTGAAAAATAGTATAGATATATGGAATGAAACACTTAAGAAAATTGGCATGAACATAAATAAAAATAAAACAAAAGTTATGAACACCAGTGAAGAACTACTAAATATACAGATTGAAGGAATAAGCATACAACAACTAAATGAGTCTCATTATCTAGACGTACCGATAGAAAGCACTGGGAAAAAATAGTCATAAATTAATGAAAGAATTGAAAGAGCGACCAAATTATACCACTACGCGATGAATAAGAACTTCATTATAAAAAAAATATCGCGAAGCACCAAGATAAAAGTATACAAAGCACAGATCTGTTCTGACATACGGATGCGAATCATGACTACTTAATAATAAGCAAAGAAGCAAAATTCAAGCTGCAGAAATGAGATGTCTCAGTCATGGGCGTAACAAGAAAGGATAGAATGAGAAACTCACAAATACGAGAGGAACTAGAGATACCATCTATAATGGACTTTATTGAATAGCGCTAACTAAATTGGTGGGGACATTTACAATGAATGGAGAACTCTAGGCCAGTAAAATTAATATATGAAGTGAGAGTGGGAAAAATATCGGACCACAGTATTGGACACAGCATCTAGAAGACAGGGAAAACTGGGGAGAAGCTAGAATTATGGAAGAAATTTGTTTATAGTTAATAGCAGAAACTTACTCATCCGACGCCCTTATCTCAATATACACTGGTCGCTATCTAATTTGCCGTTTGCAGTATAATACTCTAGATACGCATTGTAACTACATAGTAAAATCTAGAGACATAGACGTACATATATTTTATATTTAGGCCTTCGTTTTTTTGGAGTTTATTTCACTGTACAAAGTTTTGTGTTACAAATAGTCAACGCAATTTATGCCTATTGTTGCCTTGGTTTATCTATGGTACCTCAATATTAGAACGTTAATATGCAAAATAATATAATATTATAATTTGCATTTTATTATTTATGCGTTTCTAAATGCAATAATTGTATATTTATATTAAATGCACTTCCATTATTTATCAGTGACAACACTGACAGAATAGTAACTCTATTATTTCATTATGATGAACTACGAAATTATATAGAATTACAGTAATTTCGCTAAGCGTATTGTTGCCTCCATCCAATCAGTTTAGTTCATAGTTTAGTGCTACGGTAATGTATATTTCATGTAAATGGTTTTCTCCTTTAAATTCATTAAATAAAAAATGTTTTATAGCGTTTACCTGTATTTCTATCGAACAGTTCCATACTTGACGGTTTCTATCATTCAACACATTCAGTATAACTTCAAAATCTACTGCGTTAAATTCTAAACCAAACAGATGCGACGTTATCAGAAAAGTTCGCAGAAAGAAAATATTTCAAAGCAAACGGAGCGTTGGGAGAGATATGCACAAGTGTTAAAAGTTAAGAAACAAACTTCGCACCAACGTCCAAAATAAATCAGTCGGCCGCGTAAGACCGTTATCTCCTGCCGAAGATCCTCAAGGTGTCGCCGAACAGGCAGATGTAAGCTGCGCAACTCGACGCCTTTCACGGATCGGGTTTAAATAAATCCATCGGGAGAGGGAGATGCGACGGAATCGAAACCGCCGACGCGGATGGAAAGAAAGGACACTGAAGAGGAAGAACACGAAGGACGGAAAAACGAAAGCGAACGCAGGAGCAACAAAAGTTCGCTCTCGCTATCTTCACTTCACTCGGATGTCAGTGACAAAGTGGCGAACTGGAAATAAAGCCGAGCAGCTGCGGGTCTGCCCGTGTTCGGTGTCACCCCGATATGAAAACAATTCAAATACGGATGTGTAATCTTGCATACCTCATCAAATTTACATATGTAAAACAGGGACGCGGGATTTCGCTCGTTGGTTTACGAGAATTCGTCTCGTTTTTAGGGCTATTTTTGTTGTTAGAATTAGCAAGTGTAAAGGCAGGCTTCGAGTGACTTAATAATAAACACTGTTCCACATTTACGTTCTTGTTGTGTCTGTTACCAGCTCTTTGGAGACAATATCCTTTCTTGCAACCAAGTTTTTAAGAGAGAATTAACAAAAACTTGACAAACTTCAAAGGATAGTTAGTGTAATTAATTACAGAGCAGCAATTTGGGCTTCTATCAAACTGGATTATCTGACATAGAACCATACCACCTGTATGGACAAGTCTTTTCCGGTTCTTTTGCTAAAAAGAAACACGTAATTTTCAAGGGAAATAATTTTTTTTATCCAAAATAATGGCCATCGGTTTCTACACATTTCACCCATCTTTCAGGTAATTTATGGACACCAAGCCAGAAAAACTGTCTGCTTTTTACCGCAAACCATTCTTCGAGTTACTTTTCAACTTCCTCGAAATTGCTGAACTGCTGCTCTGCAAGCGCGTGCTCCATTGATGAGAAGAAGTAATGGTCAGTTAGTTTTTGTAACTGAATGTTATGTCCGGATTCTACCATATCCTTCGCCACGCTAGATAGTTCTGGTTACTTGGATACTCCTTTTTGGTTGTCTATGCGAAACTTTACCGCAATCATTGCATGCAATTTGTAAATTCCAGGCTTTCCACAATCCAAATTGCACGTAATGACTGCGATAAAGTTTACAACGGAGAAACGTTGCGTTTCGAATAAATTCTTAATTTGTGTGAGGTCGCACAGTTCCTGCAATCGTTGAGGAATGTGGTAATGAGTTATACCCATATTTACTAAAAACAGTAGTAGAAATACTTTCTGAAGAATTTAGGTTTTCAGATTGAAATCGCATCGCATTTACATTTGACTACCGATGTTTCGCTCTTAGTAGTATGGAACTTCTTCTGGTGAGTTGCATGTTGTATCGCTGCTATGAGAAAAAGGTTCTAGAATTAGATAGAGAATGCAGAGAAGAAAATGCAGCAAACGCATTAATTACGTCACTGGGATTAACAAAATCTTGACCATTATCATTATGAAGTTTAGCAGGTATACGAGTGGATCGTCGTTTTGCACGCAGGAAGCTCCACAATTTAGGCGCAAATATCCTTATAGAGTATTTCATTTTACGCACCTATTGCATCTAATTATCTTGAATCCATTCCTTTGCCTAAGGTCCTAAACCTCTTGAAAATCTAATTATCACGTTTTTCGTCGGCTAACTGCGTCTCTTGTTTACGATACTGTCAGTCTCATTACATATTTTTAGGTAATGGCCCTTTTATGGATATCTTAGAAATGTTATGGTTCACTCTGTCAATACTACAGATTTCTTAAGGTGGTCTTAAATTTATGAGTGGTAGTGTATAAAGAACACTTTTAGTTTCCTGTCTCGCGTGAAGTATTATTCTGAAGGATAAAAAATGCGTTGTATATAGTTGCTTATTTTGCATCTTTCAAGAAGGTCATACCTGGGTATTTTCAAACATATGAGTTCATACATTGTAACAAGAAAACCTATTTACTAGCTGTTACGCGTTTTAGAGCTTCCAAAATGTCATTTTACTGTAACGATTACAAAGACTGTATATATAATTCACAGGTCAATCGAGTTACCGACTGACAAAGGCCCTCGAAACGCTGTGTTCCGAATAAATTATCAATTTGTGTGGTGTGGAGTTTACTACGATACCCGTGAACTTTACTATATTTGAAAATTCGTTACAGATGATGGTTCAAATAAATCTATTTGAAGTATCAAGTATACATACGAGGGTAAGCTGAAAAATTCAGTAATTAGTGTGAAAGTAATCTTTGACGCTATCATATAGCTTGATATTTCAATGATATACGTGTTCATGAGACAAATTCATGTCGATCTGTCAAGTAGCTTGTTGTGTATACTCGTTCAAAGCTTTTGGCGTTTTTTAAAAATGGACAATATTGAAATTCGCGCAGTGATTAAATATCCATTGAAAAAGTATTTTTCGCCTAAAGAAATTCATGCTGATATGGTAAATGTGTTAGGCAAGGATGCTCCTTCTTTTATGACAGTTTGTAAATGGGTAAATGAATTTAAAAAAGGTTGTACGAGCGTAAATACGATCCCCGTTCTGGACTCCCAAAAACAACCACTTCTGCAGAAAGTGTGCTAAAAATTTTGAAATTTGATGGTCGCGGATCAACAATGAAAGATATTGTTAAGGCTGCAGGCATCTTCAGAGAATCTGACGTACATTTTAAATGTTAAATTAGACATGTCTAAGAGGTGTGCAAGATGAATACCCCGTTTGCTCACACCACCGCAAAAACTCAAACGCGTGGAACATTCCACAGCCATTCTGGAGCGGTTTCGGCAAAATCCAACATGTTTTGTGCCAATTTGTGACTTGCGATGAAACGTGGATCCACCACAACACACTGGAAAATAAACAGCAATCAAAACAGTGGACTAAATGTAGTGAAATAACTCCCAAGAAGGCCAAAGCCATTCTATAGGGAGGAAGGATGATGGCTTCTGTTTTCTGAGAAGAGAAAGGAATCTTGCTTATCGATTACTGGACAATACTATTCTAAACTTTTGAATCGATTGAGGGCAGCTACAATCGAAAAAAGAACCGGAAGAACGCAGAAAAGGAGTAATTTCCATCAAGACAATACGCCAATTCACAAGACCGGAATTGTCGAAGCAAAATTGACGAAATTAAAGTTCGAAGCGCCTAAACATCCCCCTTATTCATCGGATTTAGCTCCGAGGGACCATCATCTTTTTCCCAAGCTTAAGAAACACCTCGGTGGTATGAGGTTTGCTTCGGATGAGGAGTTGATAGCTGTCGTGGACCACTATTTTGAGGAGCTCCAGGAAACTGATTATTGTGAAGGCATAAAGAAACTTGAGCATCGACTAAATAAATTGTTGTGGGTGTTCAAAGATGCACGTAATTGCACTAACGTTTATTAAACTCAAGTCTAGTTTTACAATGGATTACAATGGTATAAATAAACACACAACACATAACAACAAATATATGATCAGACGTTTACAAACAGATTAGACGTAAAAGCCTGATTACTAGGAAAAACGATATCAAATGCACGTATACAAATTACTATTCGAAAATGAAACAAAGAAATAATTGAAGTTCATTTAAAATTATAGGTAGGTACACAATAAAATGTATTGATCTTGAGGGAGATTGTGTCGACAAATAAAACGTATTTCATTGAAACATTGCTATTTGCTATGCTTTAGTTACCGAATTTTTCAACTTACCCTCGTATATTAACTTTAGAGGCTTTGTATAATTCGGCGTTTTTTTGCCTATAGTGTTTTGGAAGTAACCATTCTCCTAATATTTCAGTCGAAGTTTCCTAATAACTCATACAACGCGAGCAATCACCAAGAATTAGTCTGCTCTATGGTATATCGAAATAAGTGAGCGACTTGTCTTCATCCATGTAGAACACCGGTAGGAGCAATCGCTTGCTGTCGTCGCAACAGCGATCTTCGTCCTTGTCCCTTCTTTCTTCCAGCGTTTTCGAGCAGTTGAATTCGATGATGAAGCACCCGCGTGCCCGTGTATTTTCGGGTCTGTAAGGCGCGGTGTAGTGACGGGCGCTGCGTCGTAAATACGGCCCCGAGATGGATGTTGTTTGAAAGAATATTACGTCGGACGCGCTGTCGTTGATGTATCGTACAAATTACGGCCCGTCGCACGGCTACATCGGAAATCACTTAGAAGCAAGTGCGTCGCGAACGGGGAATATAGCAACAGCAGTCGTCCGTCCTACACCTTGTCGATTCTTAAGTATTACAAATCACGCGAGACAAGCGGACGACGAGACCGGAGGAAGTCGTACGTTCTCGAACCGGATGTGTTTTCTAAACAAATTGTGAAAACTATCGCACCACTTACACTAAATACCGTAAAGTGAAGTGGAAACACTTATACAACGGTTGAGTTGTAGGCTTGAGGGGAACGTTGGGAGAAATATGTGACGAATGCGTTGGGTGTTTTGTGGGAAAAAGTAGAATTCCATATGTTGCGAGAGGATAACTTTAACTTGCGAATTTTATGATTAACATTATCATAATGGTGTTAATGTTTCGTTACTCAGGAAGTATCACAAATTTATTTGAGTTAATTTGTATCATTATATCTTGTACTTCTTATAAGTACTACAACAAATAGGCACTACTTAAAATAAGTGTGATTTAGAACATCTGTTTATACGAAGTTTGGAAGATACCGATATTTAAGCATTCTAATATTTATTGTGCCATAGTTTCATTAATAAGGAATTCACAATAACTAAAATCTATATTTTCAAGTTATTTATTAAAAAAACATAAACAATAACAAGTATTCCATCTATTACGATTATGATATACATTTGAGAAACGAGTCAATAAAAATCTTATTGGTTTTGTACATTTTTTTTATTGCTTCTATTCCATAGTTTACTACAGGACTAACCAGAGGGAAGAAAATAATCTTTCCAATTCAACCGATGATGTAACCGCAATATATAGTTGTATAGATAACTCAAACAGAGACATAATAAAAAGAATTATTTATTGGCAACTACAGGATAAATGAAAAAAAAAGATTGTCGATTATTGTGTAAAATTCAAAAACACAATCATTTTATTGTATCCCTGCCTCGTGGTAAATCAATTGGTGTTGCTAAACGATCCAGTATAAGAACTTTGTATAAAGAAGGTTTTTCCAGCAAGCAAATCGGTACGATTATAAATCTTGTCGCGTCTACAGTAAAATACACAATTAGCTGATATTAAGAAACAAGGGCAATTTACAGGAGCGTGATCGTTCAGGTGCCTCACGAATAATCACCATAGCGGACAATCGTCTACTACAACTATCAAGTAGGCGAAATCGTAGAAAAACAGCACCAGAAATAACGAGCGAATTCAATCGTGGATACCAGCGTCCGACTTCAGTTACCACAGTGAAACGCCGGCTAGTCCAAGCAAATTTACACGGTGGCGTTTAAGAATTTTAGTAACAATGAATATGAAAAAATAAAAGTTTTCACTAGATTTTGATAGTTACTATTTTTAAGAGTAATACATTTATTTACATCTTTAGTATTAATTGCGTTTTATTTTTTAATTTTTGAAATTTTTGTTACTTAGCCAAACTTCTACGGACAGTAGTGTAAGTTGACTATAATAATCTTTAGAAAAAGAAAGAAAAAAGTAGGTAGTATGTCGAATAAGCAATATAACAATTGCACTTATCATCTTATGGGAACAAGGAAAAAAGCTAAACTCACAAAAACGGATCAAGATCTCGTTTATTCGCATTCTTCATCGTGTAGCTTAAGAGGTATCAATTATGGCAAGTAGTTACTCTAAAGTTTATCTGATAAATCGATATTAATTTTTCAAAATCTTGTAACTCCACACAGTAATGCTCAGGGCCGTCGGCAAGGGACAGTAAATTGTACTCCCGAAGAAAGCTATAGTAAAAAGAAACGTTGCTTACTCGGTGAGAGTTCACATTAAACTATAGAAAAACGGAAAGAAAACGTAACCAATCTCACAGTATCTTAGACAATTTAATCAATCAATGGATACCGGTTTCGGGCATATTTGCATCATCAGACCAAGACACTCCAGGAAACGGCTATGGAATTAAAACAGATGTAAAAAATCATTAGAAGCATCACGGCAGCAAAACAAACTTTTAAAAATTGTAAAAGGACGTACACAACAAATTAAAATGCTAAAAGGTGGCGAGTCAACAAGTAAGTCTTTTTGAAAGGAAATATATCTATCTTTGGATGAGACTTAATAGCGTTGGTAGCAAAGGCGAATCCTATACTATTCACCTTCTTTTCCTTGCCAAATATACAACTGCTTTGGTATATGTTAATTAAATGCATGAAAACTTTAAAGAACAAGTTTACAGCTGGTGATGATAACACTCCTTGCTTTTTTGTGAAGGATTGTGCTATTGTTTTTGCTACTCCTCTATGTATAATCCTTAATCTAGCCCTACACACGTGTACGTTTCCTGATATATGGAAAGTAGCCAGAATTTCGCCAATCTTGAAAAAGGGTGAAAGTTCCAATATTGCCAACTATAGACCTGTGGCTACAGAAAGCCGGGCTCCATGGACGTATTGCGATGAAAAAGCCATTACTACGCAAACAAAACAAGCAAAATCGACTTAAGTGGGCTCGTGAACACCAACACTGGACCATAGAAGAGTGGAACAACGTCCTATGGACGGATATGTCCAAATTTGAGCTGTTCGGAACCCGAAGACGCATATTCGTAAGAAGATCTGTGGGTGAACGTGCCAGAGAAGAGTGTGTTGCTGCTACCGTGAAGTATGGTGGAGGTTCTATCGTCATTTAAAAAAAAGAAGGCTACCGCGAAATTTTTGAGAACCACGCAATACCTTCCGGAATTCGACTTTTGGGTCAAAATTTCTTCCGACAAGATAATGACCCAAAACATTCCTCTAAATTATGTAAAGACTATTTACGCCATTTAGAAGAGGAAGGAACTCTCAAAATTATGGAATGGCCTCCCCAGAGCCCCGACTTGAATCCAATCGAGTTACTATGGGAAGAACTAGATCGGGAAGTACGGAAATCGGCTCCGACATCAGCTACTGATGTGTGGAACAAATTGCAATCGAGTTGGAACTCAATAACACAAGAAACTTTGGCAAAACTTATTGCGAGAATGCCTCGATTGTGTGCTGCAATTATTAAATCAAGAGGAGGTCACATAGATGAAAGCAAAATTTAAATTAAACGTTTCAATTTTCACATTTATTTAATATATTTTTATTCATGTACGTGTATCTGTACATAAAAAATAAATATTATTAACATTTTTGCTATCAGTGAAAGTGCCTAAACACTTTTGTGCGGTAGTGTATGTTCGTTTCTAGTCCCCTTCTTGTATATCTGTTTAAAATTTTATATTAAATGAAAGGTAAGGAGTTGTTGGCGTTATAATTATCTCATGAAATAAAGTCAAAAAAAGTCATTTTGTAGTGTCAAGCGTTTCATACAAGTTTAGATCTATACATTAGATGCATCTGTAGACTAGGAACTTATCTCGAGGAAGAGACCTGACCTCTCACACGAAAACCATCTAGTTATCCGTTTTCGCTATTTCCAAACGAAATACGGCCACCGTCTCCACAGGATTTTCTAATAAAATTCCTCACCGAAAAACTACCTGTTGCAATCAATCATCCCCGAACACGGAACGAAAGCCGCGACTAAAACGTTCGCTAATTAAAAATGGTAGCGTGCCGCGCGAGGAGGTGTCACGGCCAAATAGGAACGTTGTTATGGTCAGGGGGGTTGCGGTGGCGAAATTACGGCGGAGAGGGAGGAGGCGAACACGAGAGAGACGGAAATAGAGGATAAGGCAGCGTTAGGGCGGAATCCAACGCGAACAGGAAGCGAGGAGTTGATGGTGGCGGGGGTGTCGTAAATCAAGGTGTAGGTGCACGAGCTAATTGGGTCCCGTCTGGGCTGTGGCGCCATGACACCTCAGGCACACCCTCGCAGGGGTCCTGTCCGGTTCCGTCCTACGATCCATTTATATCTATCACATCATTCACAACGTTCAACTATAATACTACCATACATACATGGACCTGGCATAGTTCGTATATGTTCGCTTATATGTATATGTATGTCGAGCGACAGTACAGCAGCTTGCTGAGCGAGCTGTAGCTAAACGGTCGACGTTTCATGTATCGGATGTCAAGGGCTGGGGGTGTTAATATTTTTTTTCTCTGAAAAGTGATTATCGTGTTTATTTACGTTTACGTCACTTGCTGAGTTGAGAATGTTCTTCTCTTCTTTCTTAGGGAGTATGGGCTTTATTTTGCGAATTCTTTGCGTTATTCTGTTTCTTTGTGCGTGCTAAACTTCAATATACAGCGATAATATGGTGTCCGTATTATAATGTACATAAAATAGCAATAGAAAATATACAAAGCTGACATAATGATCGTAAAAGTAGAATAATTAATGAATTCTTACATTTTATTGATTTGTCACAACTTAATTCAGTAACAAATGCTAGGGGTAGAATATTAGATTTAGTTGTTACCAATGTTCACACTGTTGATATTGATAGAGAGATGTTTCCTCTGGTGGCCGAGGACAACGATCATCCTGCTCTAGCGCTGTGCCTATCAATTCCATCTTTGCGATTTAGCAATATGTGTGGTAATAAAGACAAAAGAGTGTATAATTTTAAGCGAGCAGACTTTATTAATTTGTATAATTCTTTATTAACTACAGATTGGAATTTTATTTACAATTATACTAGTATAGATGACGCTTGTTCTGCATTTTATTCTGAAATCTATAAAAACTTAGATATGTTTGTCTCCGTAAAAACCAGTGCGCATACTAATTATCCACTGTGGTTCACGCGCGACCACATTAATAACATCAAACTCAAGAATCATTATCGATTGATATATAAAAGAACAGGATCTTTAAGCGATTTAAATGCTTTCAAAGATATGAGAAGGATGCTGAAAACAGATTCTAGGCGGTTATATAAGAATTTTATTCAGAGCGCTGAATGAAATGTTTAAGTTCTACTACAAGATAATATAATTGCTTTTATACATAAGTAACATTTATATTATGTTATATGCATATATTTATATAGCAATTTTCAGAATAATCCTCATCACCACAAATAAGATTATTTTTGGACCAATATTGCAGGTAAAAAATTAGGGTGGGAGCAGGCCACCAGAAAGTGTATTGTGTATTAATAAATGCTTTAGTTTCTAAATAAACCTGCTTGTGCGTGCATTATCAAGTTATTAAAATGCCGACAGGAAAACCAACAAGTTTAGAAAACCGCTCTGTAATTGTTGTTTTTCATCAAGACGGTTATCCAGTGCGTCAAATTTCCGAAAAAATATATGTCAATAAATCGACTGTTAAAAATGCAATAAAAATTTTTAGTTTCGGAAAAATGAGTTTGAATATTTTTTCGTAGTAGTCTCGGTGATGTAAATGGATATCTTTGCGCGAAATTGTTAATAAGGGATTTTTTAGTGTTTATTTAGTTGTCTAGGACGATCACCAAATTTATGTTTTTGGATTTCCAATAACACTAGCTCTTACAACTGCAATGCTTTTCTCTAAACTATGAGTACGATGGTGCGTTTTGTGTTTCTCATCCTTTGCCGTACCAGTTTCCTCAAAGTTTCTAACAATTTTTCGGATGGTCATACCAGACGAAATTTTCCTGCAACTTCCACATAACTATAATTAAGTTTCAAATAATACCTAACATGAAAATGCTGGTAAAATACAGCTACTGATGGTATTGCTGAAATCATTCACGCGAGGAGAGTGTTTTCTAGGCAGTTACGTTGTGTTGGTGCATACCCTCTCTGGTTTAGCAGTCCATGAACAGCTTGGGATTCGGGTTAGGAATTGTATTCGTTTGTTTCGCTGTGTTTGAACCGGCAGACCAGTATTTTAGTTTTGTTGCACTAGATAGCGCCAAGAATACACACTTGAGCTGTAAGTCTAGATATGGTGATAGTTGCAGACCGTTGAGGAATTGCAATGTGTTGAGCAAAAAATCGCTCGAAACCCAACTAATGAAGCCGGGTAGGCAGAAACATGTCCGTGTGTTAGCGCTTTTTGTTTCCTCACATTGTCTTTCTCGTGAATGACTTCACGAATACCATGAGAAAGGCCGTGTATTTTCAAATTTCAAATAAATTTTTAATTATAAATATGCATTAGTCAATCGCATACATTTTAACAATACCTCTACTTCTCGTCTGTTAAATAAGATGTGTTTGTCATTTAAATAACGCCGAAGGAAGTGCTGCTTATGAAGCGTCAAAAAATATCACATCCTATTTGAAACTGATACAGTTTTAGTCGATATTTAGAGAGGGAGAAAATTACTGAAGAAATTAATTACATCACACAAAAAGGAAGTATCAAAATAAAACAGTCACGCAAAGAATATAGATACTATTCTGTTTTAATTTTATTCATAGTGTATAGGGTTGTCATTTTGTGTTCCCATTATATGGGAATAAGCATTAGTCCATTTAGTATCCGATGCAATCCAATCTTCTGACACATGTCCTGAGTGTGGCGCCAAGGCTGAATCGGGTAATTTACGAGCGTAACACAGCATCTCACTGCTGATTCCCGGGATAAATCTGGCATGCGAAACCGTAACTAAAGCCTCGGAGGTACGCCGCAGGGTCAAACAGGCTCGCCCTGTGTGGTAAACGCTGTCACATTTCGGTATATCGCTCCGTTTGCCACTACATAATTAAGACGACGAACGTATTTATAAAGATATTCAATTTTAGAAGCGATTACGTTGAAGAGATCGGGATTTTTAGGTTATTAACACTAAATTCCCTTCGATCTAATAAGTTAGTTGATATTTGCATAAAACATATTTTATTTGTGTCTTAATTTATTTTATTAATCAAATGGAAGACTTAGATTCGCGCACACAACACAAATAAGAAAACATGTTAAATAAAATATAATATATATGTCCGAACAGATATCATGCTTTCTATTTTTAGGCTTACGATGTGTCATCTTAATTTGACGCAATTCAAGAGTTGCAGATAAGGTTTTCGTCCTACAGAAGTGTAGAGTAAATGTCATTGGGCCTAAACTAGAGAGTTTTGTTAAGATCTAACAATTTGCTAACAATACACTAGGGTGACAGAATAAAATAGACACCTACTAATTAAAAAAAATATTCTATTCTCGTTGTATATACAAAATATTTTAAAATTTTTAAATTAGACTAATATTTTATCGATCCACCTTTACTTGCGTGAAGTGCTGCGAGTCGTCGTGGCATAGAATCTATTAAATGATTAATGGTGTCTTCTGGAATATTTAACCACTCTTCTGTAAGAGCTGCCACGAGTTCTTCGTTATTGCTGAGTTTTTGGGGCCGTTTCACCATATTTGTCTGGATTTTTGTGCCACACATTCTCTATCGGATTCATGTCTAGTGATTGGCCTGGCCATGGTAAAATCCGAATCCCCTATTCCTCTTTCCATGAAGTTGTTGTTCTTGCTTTGTGGCAGGGTGTTCCATCCTCCATAAAAGTGACGTCTTCTTTAGATAAAATGGCGTTGTCGAATATCGGTAGTAGTCCTTCTGTTAATATTTGGATATATTTTGCCGCATTTATATTTCCGTCGCAGATTACTAATTGCGATCTTCCACCATACCATATCGCGCCCCACACCATGATGTTCACACCGCCGTATTTCACTGTCTGATGCAAAAAATTGTCGTCCAGTTGCTGTAACGAACGTCTCCATACCCACGTACGACCACTATAACTGAATTGGCAGTATCTTTGTCTGAAAAAATGACAGACCGCCAAAACTCTTCGGGCTTCGTTCGCATTTCGATTGTCCAAGCCATTCGGCGCCGTTTTTGAAACGCCGTAAGGAGAGGTTTTTTCTTTGCCACCCTTTTATACATTACCACACTGTGGAGGTATCGCAGAACGGTGCGCTTACTTTTCTGTGAAGTTGCGGCAAGCTCAGCTGTACTTTTCGCTGTTCTCTTAACACTTCGCGCACAAGTCCCCTTTTACCTCTTTCAGAAGGTCCGGCACGACCTTGTCTCGGCTCCACTGTTATTTTTTCCTTGCGTTTAAATTGTGTAATCACACGGTTAACTGTGGGGACAACGGAATATTTAGAAATTTACTTATTTCACGTTGCGATGCGACCCCGGGTGAAGTCGCTAATATCACTCGAACCTTGTAAGCGAGGTATAGTTGTAACGATACAAAACTATGACGAATTCCTTCCGATACATCTACCCCTACCCTAATGACAAGAGAAAATTCTTAATTCGTTCTTAGAATTTAGCTGTTTACATATTTATACCGCTTTACCTGGTGTCTATTTTATTCTGTCACCCTAGTGTATATGAATTATACATACGTAAGAAACTAATTTTTCCTGTAGATCTAAATAAGGTCGAGCTATGCGCTCAAATACCACTTTCATATAAAATTATTTTCTCTTAATTGCTGGGTAAGTAAAACTAGTTCTCTTGAGTAAAAACGGTCAGTTGAATTGTAAGTGAGGAATATAAAATCTCATGAACATGACAGTTGCGAACGTGGGCTCTACTTAAGCTGTTAGATTTACAAAAATATTACAACAGCTTCGTATTATTATATTGTGATGGTATCTATTACTATAAAGTATGAAAAATTAGCATAGCCTAAGGGCAGATCAAACGATATAAATTAGTTCGTAAATAAACCGCGAGTTCCTGTATAACATGGAGACAGTAATTTGCGTCCATTATAAAATAATTTTTACAACACGTAGTTCCGCAAGTACGTTTCATATAAGACCTGCATTAATTCCGATTATTCATAGTGTAGAACGAGCAATAAAAATTAAAATTAATTTAATAAAAGGAAGCCTAACGTATTGCGCTAAAGCAGAAGGTGTACATAAAAGAAATATAAATCTTTCAACAATAACCATTATATTTTATACCATTAATTAAAGCGCTATAACATCAGCATAATACAAGCGCGCGCTTGCACAGATTACGCGCATAGTTGTAACATACTTGGGGCTTGCGTTACTTTCTGCGGTAATTGTTCTGCGTATTGTAATTAACGTTTTATTAGAAACTCATGCGATATTGAAGTTGTAGTACAAAGTTAAAGATGTTGCAATTTTACTGGATGAGGATATTAATCGTTTCTTTATAACGATCGGAGCCGATTTCACATTATTCTGAAACGTACTATCCTTGGTAATTAAGTTAGAGTAACCTTTACGTTTAATAATAATAATGAAAATATTTCATATTTGGATATGTCAGATTTTTCAAAGTAATTGTATTGGTTGTGATAGCTGTGTTTTTCGACTTTTGAAACTATTGATAGAAAACTATTAATAAGGAAATTAGAAATGTATGGCATTTGTCACAAAGTTAAGGACTGGTTTGATTCATATTTAAATGATAGAACTCAAAAAGTGAAATATAATAATAGGATATCTAATAGTTTAAATACAAACAATGGTGTCCTACAAGGCACGGTGTTAGGTCCCTTATTGTTTAATATATATGTTAATGATTTATTGTTGTCAATCGAAGGCTGCAATATGTTTGTTTGCGGATGATACTATGTTATACATAAGTGGTAGTAGTGTGGGCGATATGATGAAGACTATGAATAATTAACTTGCCATATCAGTTGCTGTGTTAAACTAAGCATTAATGTTACCAAACCAAAATATATGGTTATAGGTAGCATACATAAGTTGAATAATATAGATATAGCTAGTATTAGAATAAAAATTGAGAACAGTGATTTAGAAAGGGTGGACCACATTAAGTACTTGGGAATTACCATTGATAAACATTTGCTATTCAAAGATCATGCAAAACATATTATGAATAAAATGTCAAGAAAAGTAGGGTTTATGTGTAGAACTTGCGAACATTTATCACTGTATATAAAAATGCTTATTTATAAATCTGTAGTTGCACCACATATAGAATTTTGTGCAACAGTACTTTTTAATCTAAATAAGAATGAAATCCAGGAAATACAAAAAATACAAAATAAAGCCATGAGGATAATTTTAAAATGTAACAGATATACCCCAATTAAAGATATGTTACTCACACTTCACCGTCAAAGACTTTTATTTAAAAGTCTAGTGTTTATACATTAAATGAAAAATAATTTACTTCCAAATTACCTTGGTGAAAGATTGGAAACGGTCTAAGATACTCATGCTTACAACACTAGAAACTATAACGACTTTTATATTGCTCCCTTTCATAGAACCTAGACTTCTAAAAACATATTTGTAAGTGGTCTTATGTTATATACTGGTTTACGATATGAAATTAAAACTAATAATATTAGTACCTTTAAGAAGCATTTGTACATACATATTATTAAGCAATGTAAGTGATTGTATATTGAATTCATTTGTTCTGTGTTATTGTATAGCTTGTTAGCTAAATAAACTATCTATCTACACTGCCTAAGTCCGTTTAGTATTATAACATTGCCTTTTCCATACACTCACAAACTACAATAATAAAACGCGTGTGAATAAGAACCAATTCTTGCCGAAGCCTAGTTTCCTTATATGTGTTAAGTATGTTAAGCTGTTTTAGTAATGTTACCGTGGTATTTTGCTCTAGCTTGTAAGTGAAGTTAGGAGTTTAGAAATGCAATTGAGTATTGGAAACAAGATATTGGAAACCAGCAAGAATTACAAAACAGAACTATTGCAAACATTTGGAGTGGAAAGCGATATACTTTCCAATAGATGGCGGTCCAAAGATGATTACGAAGCAAGTTCAGAAAGTAGGGTCCGGTCGGCCGTAAAAACAATTATATCCGTTACAAAAAGTTTTTACGATGGTTGTCTTTTAAGTTTTGCATATACAGCTGGAATAATAAATATAGTATTTTTAATAATGAAATATTACATTGAATTAAATGAAATTGTCAATAATTTGACAACACAACCATGAACCCTATTATAGTGATCATAACTACTAGCTATGTTGCTTTTATTATTTATTTGTATGGGACAGTGCAAGTGCATATACTACGAGTTACGTAAAATTCTCGGTATAAGATTTTAACTACGTTTTAAAGAATTTTTGAAGGTGCAATGATTGTCCAAGACAATATTCACAGTTGAAATGAATACGTAGGCTTCCACGGCCATGTCATGATGACACATTATGACACGGTCCAATTCCGGAAGTAGCTCGTTTATTACCAATATTCACAGTTGTGCTGTTTCTCTAGTGATCCTATTCACCTATCATTCCATTGATGCTGTCTTATCTCGCCATGCTTAAATTACGCGATAGTAGTGTTTGAAAGAATGTTTCTGCAAAAAGATTTGTTGCATTTATGCCAAAATTTAGACGTGTTTATTCTTTAGAAAAATAAAAATTGGATTACACCATGAATTACGAGTTCATGTATTTTAGAATTTTTCATTAAGACGCTTTATCCGCACTCCTACAACTTTCGAGTGTTAACAATTTACCAAACTTCACTTATTTTTACGAAAGCGATGGACGTAAATGTGGTTTTCCGTCAAGTAAGTTAGGGCAGTTGACTGTGAAAACAAATGCAATGCAAAATATTCTGCATCAAACGATTTGCACACAATAATTTCGCCCGCATTCGATCCTGCAATTCTAAGCAGTTAATCTCTTTTCTAAGCAAGTATGCCTATATGTACGGACACGATATATTCACGTATGGGCTGGTGTACATAATTCACGAAAGGCGTACGCATGTCCGAGACTAAAACTTCCATTTCCGTCACCTGGTGTCGTCTTACGAATAATCAACTGTTTTGACGGGCTAGAGCTATTTTAATAGCGACATCGATACCCGGATACTACGGCCGTAAAACTTGTAGTACTGAGCGGCTGGGAGAAGGGCACCTCTGCGGGCATTAACTTAGACTTTACGATTTTTCAATTTAGCCCGGCGCTGTAAAATTAGTTCGACCCTGACGTGAGGCGCTTCACGGTGTTTCGATTAACGACCTTTTGGTTGGTTAAGTGCGAAACCTAAATTAAAATCTGTTTTAAATGGATTTTGTGCTATGTTGTTACATTTTCCTTACGCAAAACTGTCTTAAAATACACATTAATTTGTACATAACACACTTTGCTACATTGCCAATACACCGCCCAACAAAACAAATTTTTGTCGTGGTGCCTGTAAAATACGAATTTAGGATATTTCTGATGTGCTGGTTCTAAACACAACTGGCATCTAATAAACGAACTACTTCCGGAATTGGACCGTGTCATAATGAGATATATAGAAATGAAATAAGAGTAAGAGGAGAAAGAAATAAAAAGAAGAAGAATGAAAAAAGGGGGGCCGCGAAAAAGAAAGAGAGGTGAAGAGAGTGAGCGAAGAAAAAAGAGTGACAGAAGAGGGGAGGGGTAAAGAATTAAAGAAAAAAAGAGAACAAGAACGCGAGGTGGGATCTCGACGTTTCACCTCCGTCGTAGGAGGTTTCTTCAGGAGAAACGGGGAAATCAAAGTGGCATGGTAACTAGACGTGTAAACAACGCTAGAAGCGAAACCACTTTGGCGGAAGGTTACAGTGACTCGACGTGTTAACCGCGCTATTTAATAATATCGAGCCGCACGTAACGGTATCTAATGATAATCTAAACTCACTGTTAATGCAATACTTTATGGGGTAAATACAATCTCTGTGTGAACTCAGTCAATTTTTAGAATTCGGGTTTCATTTATAATTTCACCAAATTTCTACCTGTATGTTACTTACAATACTTATACTTGATATTGTTTATATTGTACCTAATTATTTCAGGATATTAAAAAGTAATATTCTAGTTTCATTATTTATCGACTTAGTTCTTTAATTATTAAATTATTTACATGCTCATATGATTATTATACGAACAAAACTACTTATTTTTAAAATATTTTGTTAAAATTTAAAGTATCCATTCTATTATGAGCGGTAGTTCGTATATATATGTACCGCGTCAGGACATCAGATATGCAACCCATATAAACTATTAACATACATTTTATGTGCAAACAAGGTTCGAAATCAATTATTTAATTTAATTAGTCTTAGATTAGATCCACCACTATACACTAGGTCCCATATACGACCACTACATCCTATCAATCAATGATGAACTTCCTTAGTTCTCGAGAATCATATACTAGGGCATCTTGTATTCCGTTGACGTGTGGTAAATTTTGCAGGTTAATTAACATGCACATACAAGCCGTCGCTAGTCTATGCTGGAATATAGAAGTTCTATGCAAATTGAACAGGACGTTATGAAAGCTTATATGATACCATTAATTGATATTTCCGAAAATTACAAATAATAGTAAAACTGCAAGACACAGAGGCAATTTTATTACCTATTTTAAGTATGTTTACGTATCACAAAGTTTTGTAATTACCTAAGAAAAAATGAGTTTTTGTACGTTATTCGAAGCATAGGATCTATGTACACCCAAGGACATGAATATGAGGAGCCCTTTAGAACGTTCAATATAGCGGTATTAACAGACAAATAGTCTTCACCTGCCGCTTCTTAAAAATACCCGTAGTATAAATAGAAGGGTTGATGGGAGACATACCGTCGTTAATCCATTTATTGCTGTATTTGCGGAACCAATGATATTTTACACTTAGTATAGTTCGGTAAAGTGACGGGTGAACACCAGTATTTTTATTTTAAATTATATGTGCATTTGCAAATAAAAATAATTATTCGCGATTAGTTTACGTGTACGTAACTGAAAATGCCGAAATCTAAAGAACTTTCTGAGTTTCAACAAATTATTACACTATATGCCGAGGGATTATCCCAAGTGATGATTAGTAAAAAAGTAAAATGGTCACGATGCGCCGTACAAACAACTCTAAAGCGTTAACAAGAAACAGGGGATACTAAATCAAGACCAGGAAGAGGCTCAAAACGTAAAATGACAGAAAGGGAGGACCGGTGGTTACAACGACACTCTCTACAAAATCGACGTCAAACGGCAATAGATTTGGCTAGCGCGTTAAATCGACAACTCAACGTTAATTTATCGCCTAAAACAGTAAGTAGACGTATTAGAGAAGTCGGTGTATCATCGAGAAAAGCTAGAAAGAAACCGTGGAATTAACTTTATCTGTAATAAACCTATTACAGATTTTTGGTACACCTGGTGCCGTGCTAGTGCGTCGGAGGCCTTGTGGTGTCTACCATTAAACATGGTGGCGGTCGTGTCATGATATGGGGGTGTATGGCATCAACAGGGGTTGGAGAGATGTTCATGTGCACTGGTAGAATTACCTCGAGGACCTACGCCAGCATGTTAGATGAAGTTGTATTGCCCACAATTGAAAAATTATTAGGAATCAATACTGACATAGTTTCGTTTCACCAAGATAACGCACCATGCCACACTGCGGCGGCAAGTTTAGCGTGGTTCCGGAAAGCGAACATTGATATCTTGGAAAAGCTACCCCAAAGCCCGGACCTAAATCCGAACGAGCATTTATAGGCTATTATAAACTGAAAAGTAGGCGAACACAAATGGAAATCCAAATAAGAATTAAAAGCAATACTGGAAAGAGTATGGGAGGACATTCCGATTTCAACCTGCCATATGTTAGTGGCCAGTTTACCTAAAAGGATTGACGATGTCATGATAGGCCTCGGAGGGCCAATCAAATATTGAATTTCTAGTTTTCAGTAATAAATATTTGCTTTTATAATATCTGCTTTATTTGTTCATTGTTTATCTTAAACATAATTGAAAAACTTGGGAGTGCCTAATAATTGTTTCCCTGCCTGTATGAACGCTGTAGTATAAATAAATTCGAAAATTCCTTTTGTATATGCAATTTAACTAAAAGTAAAGCACCTTAGATCAATAATGAAACAAGCGTAAACTATATAAAATAAATGTATGTAAATATCGTTGGTGAAGATGTTTAACATTCTTTCGCAAATCTTTCCTGATATTAGGAAGGAGCTAACCTTCTACTTTTTCTAACGTTTTAAAGTGCAACATTTCTTTTTGGTATAGTAAAAGATCCACTTAAAATTACTAATACACAACAAGATACAGATCATTTTCCGCAGACGTGGTATTCTAAACCACTACACAAATTCTCTCGTACAATCTATCTTTCATCTGCTTTCAAAATTAAAATTATTTGTGGATGGTAAGAAACTACAGTAATGATATGCTATCGTTAGCTATTTATAAATATTTTGAAGAACCTCAACGTCACTTTTGTGAAGATAATTCGCAAATTTTACAATTTAATTAGCTGTTTTTATGCAAATGCGTAAACAAGTCGACTCACCTTCCTAGATATAGAATATGTAATTAGTAACCTTGTTAATGACAGAAAGTGGTAATTTGCCACCGAAGAAGAAAAGCAGTAATTTTCAACAGTAAGAGCTTAAAACATACTTATTAAGATATCCACAACAACCTCATAAAGCTACTTTGCATAATTAATACCTCAATAGATCCTACCGTACCTAAAAGTCGGATATTCGATAACTAACGCATGTTTTACAATTCATAAACAAGCGTCAATTTGCAACAAACTAAGGAGACAATTAATATGCCGTAATAACGTCCCCTAAGGGTTAACAAATTATATTACAGATTATAGCTTGCAGAAATAAATACCCGCGATAGTTTTGCGTTAATTACGGACAATTTACTGTATTCCATTACGGAACGTCTACCTAAACTTTAATACCCGGTTATGTGGTTATCCGACGTACAATTACTCCGATAATTATGTGTCGTTATGCTGCCGCAATATCCTCCTTGATTATTACCTTAACATCGATTTCTGAAAAAGTTCGGTTCTACAGCTACGCTTATACTTAATCAACTTAACATTATCGTCACCAAGCAATTTAGCGTAGAAACTATAATGTGCAATTTTCTTAACAAATTAATTTTAGTTGTGTACTACTTATTTTCTAGCGATAAATTTATTTTCTCGAAACTGCGTACGCGTAAATAGGTTCTCCTTTGTCAAGCAAATTTATTTTTAACCCCTTTACCGCCATACACTTATCCAGAAAGCTAATGGGCCGGAACTCTACGTGAAATATCCCGTCTTGTGGTTACAGTATCGATACTGGTACATATCTGTGTCAATGGTTTATTATTAAAGCCTCGTAATAAATATATCTATACACCCAGCGACATGAATATGAGGCACCCTTTAGATGTTTTAACGGACAAATACTTTTTACTTGCCACTTCTTAGAAATACCCGTAGTATAAATAGAAGGGTTGGGGAGAAATACAGTTATTAAATCATTTATTGCTGTATTTTGCACTTACGAGGGGAGGTCCAGAAGTTCGTGGAATGAAAGGGTTTTAAATAAAATAAAGCAATAAATCTATTTTTCCTTTTCAATATAATCACCTTTAAGCACAATACATTTATTAGATCTATGAATTAATTTTTCTAAACCATCATAAAAGTATTTTTTATCTTTCGCCTCGAAATGGGCCAAAATTGCCTCCTTTACCTCATTGTCGTCGGAAACCTTTCTTCCACGTAAATCTTTTTTTTTTAAATTCGATAACAAATAAAAATCACTAGGTGCCAGGTTTGGACTGTAGGGTGGATGGACTATTGATTGAAAGCCATGCTTGTGCAGAGCAGCCATTGCAACTTTGCTCTTGTGAACCGGTGCATTGTCTTGCAAGAGCAACACACCCTTGGTCAATTTTCCTCGACGTTTTTCCTTGATGGCCTCCTTTAATTTTTCTAATATCGCTGCGTAATATTCTCCGGTTATGCTCCTACCTTTTTCTTTGTAATCAATCAATAATATCCCCTCACAATCCCAAAAACAGTAGCCATCAACTTTCCAGCCGATTCTGACACTTTGAATTTCTTAGGCGGTGGTGTCTGCTTTTTATGCCATTGAATGAATTCTTGTTTGGCTCAAAGTGATGAACTGATGTTTCATCTCCGGTAACAATCCGCTCCAAAATCTGTGCAAGGTTTGTCTCGACACAGCTCCAAAAATTGTTTGGGCGCACAGACGCGCTGATGTTTCTGCAGCGGCATGAGTATTCTCGGTACCCATCTTGCACTGACTTTTGTCATATCCAGGTGGTCATGTAGAATACGCAAAATGGTGGTATCTGATACTCCAACTAATGCAGATAATTGTTTTTTCTTCAAACGGGCATCTTGCAGTACGAGTTGCGTTAAATGGGGATTACTGCAGTCTCGATTATTCTACAAAGCAGTATTGTTTAATACTGATTACGGAGCTTTGTTGCGGCTTACAAAAACGGCACATAAGCAAAGAGGAAAATCAGAAAGTCTCGTACTGAGAAAATATTCATGGGTAAGGTCATGCGGAGGTATTTATTTAGTATTTGCCTAGCATAACAAGGACATTGAATTCATTCTGCAAAAGGGGCCTCAGACCTCAAAGAAAAACGGTTTCGGTTCATATTTTCCTTATGTGAGGTCACATCTGGGGCGAATTCATGAAAGAACTAGCATTGACGATGAACTTCCTTAAGAAAAAGTGAAAGGGAATTAGAGGTGAAAAGTTAGCATTAAAGATGTTTTGCGCATTGTTCCTTTTACACTTTTGGCATACTCAACGTTTACGTAAAAAAAAAACGCGCCGTATTTTAAAATTGAAATGAAACCCTCGATGGAATTTGCCTCGTTGCACGCATAACTTGTACGGCAAACGCAAAAAAACGGATACTGCATATTTCATAGCCAGCCAATATATCAAACGGAGTCCTCTTACATCGTTTATTCCAACGGAACTTATCGTAGACATATTACTCTCGAAAAAAAGCGTTTCGACGAGCGAGCGAGAGAGGCACTTTAGGAGGACGCCACCTGTTGGTCCGTCGTAAATGTAGCGCGTCTAAAGAGCGTTTGACAGATTTTGTCACTTGCACATTAAAAAAAGCGATTCCAGAGGATATTGATATCGTATGACTAATTAGCTACATATGCCGCGTATCCAGTTACAAGTTCATTTATCTTATGCGACTGACACATAACGAAAACACATCCGACCCGGTCTGCGGGCGCGACAAGGACGGCGAGCTCGAAAAATGACTGATCCGATGACGATAATGAAGAATAATTGTGCGATGGATTGTCAGCGATTCTTTCGAGAGGATTTTCGAGTATGTTATTATTAAGGGTGGATATTTTCTCATGAAATAAGCGGGGTGGGATAAATGAGTGGAACGAAAAGGGCGGTATATATTGCTACAATAAAATTTATACATTGGTACAAAAAATAAATAGAATTATCTTAAACTAATATCCATATTAATACTAATATTAGCATGAATATAAATACTAAACCATCGTTGGCTTTAGTAATGATAAAATTTCAATTTTCTTGCCCCACCCAACATCTTTATGTTTCCGGCATAACGTGCTTTCCTTTGCACCACTAGACAATTGAGTTCAAGTCGCCTTACATCTAGGAAGGTTTAAGGCGACTTGAACTCAATGGTCTTGTGGTGCAAAGGAAAGTACATTATGCCGGAAACATGAAGATGTTGGGTTCAATTCCCCTCCGAGACCGATATTCTTTCGGAATTTCATTACGTTGGGTAATTGCAAGAAAATTGTGATTTTATCAAGATTGAAGTTTTTTGGAAAGTTGATGGCAATAGTATTTTATCAGAGTTATGTTAAGTTGCTAAAGTTATATTGGGAAAAAAAGTATATGAAAATAAAGGTCTTTCCCAAATCTCTATTCTTTACGTTAATAAACTAAAGAAATTAGATTTGCTCTGTACAAAATATGTTTCAATAATAAAGCACTAATTGTAGTATTACTCAAAAAATTGAGGAAAACACCATATGAATAAGGACGTGTCGAATTTAACACATGGGCTGAAAAGTCCCGGGCCTAACAAAGAAAATAGGTTTTTTTTTGGTTCAGAATTAGCTTTATTCATCAACGTAATCTCCATCACGAGCAACGCAATCATTCCAGCGCCGCTCTAACATCTCAATACCACTTTTGTAGAACGATTTATCTTTTGCCTCAAAATAGGCATCAGTTTCAGCGATAACCTCTTCATTCGTGCGAAATTTCTTACCGGCGAGCATGTTTTTGAGGTCTGCGAACAGCCAGTAGTCGCTGGGAGCCAAATCTGGCGAATACGGTGGATGTGGGAGCAATTCGAAGTTCAATTCATATAGTTTTGCCATTGTTTTGATTGACTTGTGACACGGTGCGTTGTCTTGATGAAACAACATCTTTTCTTTGCCATATGCGGTCGTTTGTTTGCAATTTCGGCCTTCAAACGCTCCAATAACGCTATATAATATTCACTGTTGATGGTATTTCCTTTCTCAAGATAGTCGATGAATATTACACCACGCACATCCCAAAATACCGAGGCCATAACCTTTCCAGCCGATTGTTGTGCTTTCGGGAGCTTTGGACGAGGTTCACCAGTTGCTGTCCACTCAGATGACGATCGTTTTGATTCCGGAGTGAAGTGATGGATCCATGTTTCATCCATTGTCACATATCGACGCAAAAATTCCGATTTGTTACGTTTAAACATGGCCAAACGCTGCTCAGAATCATTAACACGTTCCTGTTTTTGGTCAACAGTGAGCAAACGCGGCACCCACTTTGAACAGAACTTTCTCATAATCAAATGCTCATGCAATATAAAGCTAATACGTTCTTTTGATATCTTTACGATAGCTTGAACGGTATTTTTTCCCATCAAGAAGCAGTGTAAAATTAAAACACGAAATTGTTTTTGGTCCATTCTTTTTTGAAAATAACAAAAGTAGCGTGACTCTTAGCACAATAACTCACAAACTAATGAATAGAATATCATGAAATTTTAACAGCTGTCTTTTGAACGTTAGTACTAACTGAGAGAAAGGTGACTGCAATAAAACTAGCGTCATCTATGTGTTAGGCCCGGGACTTTTCAGCCCATGTGTTAAGCATGATTCAAACGCTGCCCCACCGATATGTCGACACACTGAATAGATCGCCAAGATATCCGTATTTCACTTATATACATACTTCTAGACGAGGATCAATCAATATTGAATGCATCCTATTTTTTTTCTACTTAAATAAAGTTAGCTAAGCTAAAAACTTGAATTCAGTGCTATTCCTCAAACCACTTTCTAAAATCAATTGCTCTAGCAACTTTCTGCGTCAATAAGTGGAAGCACTCCAGTCGGCGACATCGACCTTCGTATTAGACAGCGATCTGTAATGGAATTCTAGAATGCAATTATTTTAAGTTATTGAATAAATACAAGCCCAGGATGTTTTTGGAACCCCTTCATTTTTTACGTTAATGCGGTAATCACAACGATTGGAAGGACTGTGTGGTTCCTTAATTAATTAAGTTTGTGGTTTTAGGCTAGATTACTTCGACTTAAAATATAGGGTGTCCCAAAAGTCTTTTTCAATTTATTTTGCTCACTCCGCGAACACAATTGGATGATGTGTGGGGGTACGCCAATTGCTAGCCCCATTATAGGGAATTCCCGCGTTATGGAGCGTTTTACCAGAGCGGAACATACATGCTGTGTGCTTGAGTTTTGCAAAAACTTCCCGGATAAAGTGAATTTTAACCTGAATGTTCATATAAACAGGCAGAACTGCCGTTATTGGTGTTAAAAAATCCAAGACAAAAGTATGAGAGGCCACTTTACTCACCAAAAGTTACTGTTTGGATTGCAATGTCGGCGCAAGGAACTATCAGCCCGTATCTTTTTCAAAATGACAGGAGTCGTACAGTAACCATAAATTCCGAGCGATATGCGGAGATGATTAAGAACTTTTTTACGCCAGCCTCTATTTTAATAGTTTTAATCGGAACACTTGATTGCAGTAAGATGGGGTGACATCTCACATCTCTAACGTGTCCTAGCAGTTGTTCGTGAATTTTTTTCTGGGAAATTGATGTCCAGACGCGGTGATATAAACTGGCCGGGACGTTGGCCCGACTTGACATCAATGAATTTTTTACTATGGGGCTACCTTAAATCAATGCACGCAGCAGTACTTCACACTCTCTGAATAGAACGGAGGTAAACATAAAAAAGGATGCTGCTGCTACCTGTAGAGTCTATGTATTCTAGAGATATGGATCGTGATTGACTAATTATTCCCTAATGTTCATATGTCAAGAAAGAAATTATGAAATAAAAAGAGATATTCACTTTGATAAAATTACAATTTTTCTTGCAATTTCCAACGTAATTAATTTCCGAAAAAATATGTGCTCATGTAGAATACGCAAAATGGTGGTATCTGATACTCCAACTAATGCAGATAATTGTTTTTTCTTCAAACGGGCATCTTGCAGCACGAGTTGCGTTAAATGGGGATTACTGCAGTCTCGATTATTCTACAAAGCAGTATTGTTTAATACTGATTACGGAGCTTTGTTGCGGCTTACAAAAACGCCACATAAGCAAATTGGAAAATCAGAAAGTCTCGTACTGAGAAAATATTCATGAGTAAGGTCATGCGGAGGTATTTATTTAGTATTTGCCTAGCATAACAAGGACATTGAATTCATTCTGCAAAAGGGGCCTCAGACCTCAAAGAAAAACGGTTTCGGTTCATATTTTCCTTGTGTGAGGTCACATCTGGGGCGAATTCATGAAAGAACTAGCATTGACGATGAACTTCCTTAAGAAAAAGTGAAAGGGAATTAGAGGTGAAAAGTTAGCATTAAAGATGTTTTGCGCATTGTTCCTTTTACACTTTTGGCATACTCAACGTTTACGTAAAAAAAAACGCGCCGTATTTTAAAATTGAAATGAAACCCTCGATGGAATTTGCCTCGTTGCACGCATAACTTGTACGGCAAACGCAAAAAAAACGGATACTGCATATTTCATAGCCAGCCAATATATCAAACGGAGTCCTCTTACATCGTTTATTCCAACGGAACTTATCGTAGACATATTACTCTCGAAAAAAAGCGTTTCGACGAGCGAGCGAGAGAGGCACTTTAGTGGATATGATTCCATTAATGATTTCGAATTGGGAGCAAAATTAAAGGAGTCAAGTTAGTGTGTAAATGTCTATAATGGCGCATCAGAGATTGCATCTACCTGTCACCGACTACAAAGAATTTTCATGATTTAACACCAATTTCTCCATCACGACGTAGTCGCGAAGATATTAAGAACTCCTATAGAAAAATTGTCAATAACATCTGAATAATTACTACCACCCACTTCTCTTTCAATTTCCTGTCTATTTCATGCGAAACACAATAAAACCGATACACCACTTTAGATTATACATAATTCATAGAAATAAAATGCTCCGATCACAAACATACACGGATATGGCCAGCTGAAGCTCGATACTTCAATACAAGTTAATTAAACTTGCAATTTATATCGTATTACCGCTTTTGATTTAAACCACCGTGGTTAATTGAGTTTTTGAAGACTTAATCATATAGAAAGGCAGTGCCGTTAGCAAATAAATTCCGAGACGGGCGACGCGAGCGCTTACATTTTTATCACTGGCCGTAATTAAATCGTCACAAAATATGGCATTGCGAAGTTATAAATTAGAGTTGGTATAATCAAAAAGGCTTTGGAGAGGATAAAACGATATTCAAAGATTATATAAGGAGATGTAATAAAATGCGAAAGACACCACTAGTAGTACGACAATTTATGAAGAATTCATGATATATTGTTGTAGGAATGCGTTGTAGAAACAATATCGTAAATTTGCGTATGCTAAGGAATATTTATTAAATAGCTTGGTTCTGAAAAAAAAAACTGGTTGAATGAGAATTCATAATAACAAAGAACAACTATAATTTTAATGCCTACACAAACAAGCGCTTACTTGCAACAGCTACCATCCATAGTTTGGAAATAAGGCGAAATTCCTTTATAATAATACGTAGGATACGTGCAGTAATTATTTTCGGTCAAACGGTGTAGTGCAACTTCGGAAATCGTTTAGTATATGCGGTAAAGGCATTAAGCCTTATAATTTCGTACAGTACTGAGCATAAAAATACCAAAATGCAGACAGTTGACTGTATAATAACGTAGTCATATTTGTACTTTACGCGACGAAGGATATACCGAGAGAAATTGCTCTACGGTTCGATTTCACAGAAAGGAGTGCATTACACATTGGCCTGGAGAAGAAAGCCAATGCAAAATCTTGATAGAAAACGAACTGGGCGGCCACGGGTGACTTTTGGAGCTGAACATAGATTTATAGTAACGACTTCGAAACGAGATCAACGCTTAACGGTACCGGATATCGCTAATGCACAAGCACGAAAAAATATTTCTCTTACCACCGTTAAGAGGCCATTATTAGCAATAGATTTAACGGGATGCATCGGCTACAAAAACCCGTTTTTAAAACGCGTGCATAAAGAGAGCAAGTAATATGGCATGGAACGCAGTGTTATGGACTGACAAGTCCAAATTTCAGTTATTTGGTACGCAACGGGAAGTTATTGTTCGTTGACGACTAGGGAAAGGAGGTAGTGAGGCCTGCTTAGTGTCGTCCGTCAAACTCGGAGGTGGTAGTGTTATGGATTGGGGTTGTTTTGCTGGAACAAGTATGAGTGATTTATAGTGAAAATTACTGGTACAATGCGGAAAGAAGAGTATTTCGGTATTTTGCAAAATCATGCTATTACGCGTGGAAGCCGTCTTGTTGGTGAGCCGCTTGCATTCCAGCAAGACAATGACCTCAAACATACGGCTCGAATCAGTAAACACTTCTTAGAGAAGAAAGACGCAAGAAATGAACTAAAATTAATGGTTTAGCCTTCTCAAAGTTAGGATTTATTCACATAGAGATCTTATGGAGCTTGATCGAAGAGCTGAACGGCGACAATCTCAGAACACCCAAAACCTATGAGAATATTTACAAACACATGGCAACAAATTGTTTCGAAGAATGCCTACAATTTGTACAGCGGTTATCAAAACCAAAGGAAAATAAATAATGTATAAATATTATTGTATTTGAAGTACTTTAGTTTTATTTGACGACAGTCATTTACGTTGTATAAATTCATTAGTAATCGCAATAAAATCTTATTTTACCTGTGAATTATTGCAAATTCCGTTGGTGCTTGCAAACTTTTAGACGATAGTGTATGCGTATCTTTCTTCAATGAAGTAACCGGTATATTTGTATACTTATTTACCTCAGTAAATTCTTATATAGTAAATAAAACATTTTCTTTAATTCTAAATACTTTGGACTATTTGATAGAATGATCAAAAAAGGGAAGTACTATGCAAGAATAATATGCATTTGATAAATTTCTTTGAAGTGTGCCGAAAAAAATATTTTCTGAAATAAAATACGTTGCTATTCATATTAAATAGTTCAACAGTAATCACGTTATATTGATATATTTCTAATAATACAGCTATCATACCACAACAGTTGATGTAAATGTGTCAAATAATTGATGAACTTAAGGAGAACATTATTAATAGTGTTTCTGTAATGAAACCGCAATTGAAAACATGTGAAATAAAAATATTTTATACATTTTAAATAATTTCTATGTCCTATTATAAGTTTAAAAGCTTACCGTGAACTGGACTGAATTTTCAATACAATATAGACTTATACCTTTGCTATCAAATTATAAATCTTAAAGAAATTTTAGTTACAACAGAGGGAGGAATTATTATCTGTGGCATCAACTCACCCCGTTTGTCGGGGCAACTAACTGCAACACCTGGTTTCTCTTTGAAAAGATATTAGAAACGTTTTACGGTTACTAGTTACCCTGCAGATTTCAAATGTACAGATTTATTATGTTGGAAACTGTTAAAAGAGTGGTTAAAAACAAAAAAAAATGATAAAAAGTAGATTTGAAACCAATCATTAGAAACTTGTAAAACGTCAATAAAATTTAAATTTTTAATAACGAAAGGGCAAAAGATATCCTAAAAAATAAGAAACAAACAAAATCGTGAGTTGGTGGGAACACATTTTCTTTTAAATAAGGGGATTAGACACTTGAAACTTGTGTCTGCTGATTTCAGTCGGCGGCGCAATTTTCTATTTAATTTGTTGTTCTTTGTACCAAAGAACATCGGCAGTCTCAGGTCACTACCAGAATTTTCCTTTCTTTCTTATACAGGATACATTCGCTCCCCTGCTGACAACAAAGTGAGTTAACATTAAACTTGGATAACATTTACCACGATATTCCATGACACCGAGTGACCCCTGTAGGCACTTCGTCACCCCAAATTGGAACACCTTTGACTCAACAATCTTATTGAAACAAGCATTCTCAAAACTGGTAATTTGGCGTCAAAGATATTAAAGATTTATGGTTTCTGTAAGCGATGTTATTACGCTGTTAATTTTTTGTAACCACATCATGAGATGAAATCTAACTCAGAGGATTTTCAAATTATCGAATTAATTAAACAAGAAAAACATTGAAATTTCTCCTATATAACTAACCATATACTCCCTGCATCAAGCGCTTCCTAAAGCCACGGTAATACCAACCACTAAATCTTCCTATGTCTACCTTACTTGTCCTCCTGTAATACATTAAACCACCCGGCATTAGCTAATAAATTTATCTAGAGAATCCGTTCTCGTAGACACATTCTCCGCGAAGAATGTCGCGCATAAATTCTTCCATACTCGTCGGCGTTATCTCGTGAGCAATACGCAGGCAATTCCGTCAATCTCCCAACTAGCATCGCCTCTGTCGCTTATTTATTCGCAAGTGTGAGCAAGCGCGATGTTTAAGAAGATTCTACCGGTTCCAGGGGATATGTTTCCATTTGTAATAATGCGACTCCTTCGCTGGAGAATAACGGCGATAAGGCACAAGGATTAATGGACAGAGTTTGAAAACATATGTTTTCTCTAGGCTGGAGATCATGTGCAGAAATTGCTGTGTGAAGAGGAGCAAGTTTAAAACGGTAATAGGCGAGTATATGTGTTAGGCGGAGGATACAATAGTAAAATTTTACGACGAAATGTGCATTTAATTATTTTCAAGCTAGTTTATGAAGAAGGTATTAAACAGTTTTCAGCCTAAAATGTAAAATTATTAATTGATTACAAGAAACAAATTCAATCTGAAGCTAGGTTTTTGTGCAAATTACCAGTAGTAACTTTTTCAAATCCGGTTGAGGTTATGTTCTTTTTACTATTACGCCGTCGACGTTTCATTGTCCAATTTTTTTATATGCCCATATTATCCATCATATTCGTATGTAATGACGTGTTCCTAGTTGTCCACTCTTTACTGTGTAATAAAAAGTAAATACGAGAACGTGTAAGGAATCTATTTATATGCGTACATTACTAGCAATGTGATTATTGTGGGCTAATGGAAATGAAGCAACAAAATATATAAAAATATATGTACTGCAAAAATAATCTAAATAATGTTTGTTACATTTTCTGGAATCCACAATTCCAAAGCTGGGGAAAAGTTAGTGAATCTATGAAAGAAATACATGTAAGGCACTATGATACTTTGAAACAAATGCTGTCGAACATATTATTTACGTTTCCAACATTTGTTGTGGAAAATAGAGGAGCTACCTCCAAGTAAGTAAGGAAAAAGAACAGAAAGTTCAAAAGAAACAATATATTGTGAAGTATCAGCTCAAATATAAAAGTCAACAACCTGGAGGATATGTTAACAAATAGCCTTAATTACAACTATTTATAACTATTACAAGTCAATAATATTCGTAACGGTTGTCGGGTTTTGTCGTGTCACTGAGTGGACAGCAACTGGAGAACCTCGTCCAAAGCGCCCGAAAGCACAACAATCGGCTGGAAAGGTTATGGCCTCGGTATTTTGGGATGTGCGTGGTGTAATATTCGTCGACTATCTTGAGAAAGGAAATACCATCAATAGTGAATATTATATAGCGTTATTGGAGCGTTTGAAGGCCGAAATTGCAAACAAACGACCGCATATGGCAATTAAAACAATGGCAAAACTACATTATTGAACTTCGAATTGCTCCCACATCCACCGTATTCTGCAGATTTGGCTGTTCGCAGACCTCAAGAAAATGCTCGCCGGTAAGAAATTTCGCACGAATGAAGAGGTTATCGCTGAAACTGAGGCCTATTTTGAGGCAAAAGATAAATCGTTCTACAAAAGTGATATTGAAATGTTAGAGCGGCGCTGGAATGATTGCGTTGCCCTTGATAGAGATTACGTTGATGAACAAAGCTAATTTTGAACCAAAAAAACCGTGTTTTCTTTGTTAGGCCCGGGACTTTGCAGCCCATGTGTTACATGTTTCGTTGGACTGTATATTGTGTTACTTACAAGTAGTTCGGTACATGTACAGTCGTTGTCAAGAATTTTTACAATCGTGAGTATAGTCACGGAAAGAATAATTGTGTATAGTACAAGAAATACGCACCTATAAAGATTTATCCCTCATATGAGTAACAACCTAACTTAAAATACATACCGAAACCAAAAATTTTTCAAAAATAAAATTTACGTTAACACAGTAAAATTTTGTTGTACCGTGCAATTTTTTCATGTTTTTCCCTGTTTTATAGGGAATTTTATTTTACATTCTGTATACATACGAGTACACGTTTATCTTTAGCAGGAACATTCGAATTTTTTAGGTCGTTCTATTAAATTTAAATTTAGTAGAACGACCGTTAACACAAATTAATTTCGTATCATACGCTTCTCTCGCTTCGCAATAATATTTCGACTGTCGCCGATAATTTTTCAGGAATAACGGTCTGCACTCCCAGTAGATCTCATTCAGACGGAGGCGTGGTCGGGGCATAAGCGTCCCAGAGATATTTATTTAGGCCGCGTATTATTCATCTTATCCGACGCTAAACTCCCTGGCCGTTTGCCGCCTAGCGTTAAGGATCGTTGCCAATTTATAATGTCAAATCTGAAGCGTCAGCACATCATTAATACGCACAAACTTGTGGAAAACAGATTTTTCTTCGTGTTAACGAGCGTACAGCGGTGATACGTTAAGCTTGTTTTCGAATTTGTAGCGAGGAGATTGTAATCTGGCGAATTAGTTTGGTTTATATCCATAGATATGCGCGCATAAAAAAATAATTGTATATGAGACGGTTTATACGAGCGAACAGCTCAAATGTAAATTATGTTTTGCACAGTTGTTGTCGCATGGCATTTAGAAAATTTATAGCAACAATGGTAAGTAGGTAAAATACATGTAATTTTGTATAACGCACAAACGAGGGCGAGTTGAAATGCTTCCGGAATCGACAAGAAAAACACGGTATTGGTGTGGTTTGTTATATTTATTTTTAGATGTAGTCTCCTCCAAGATCAATACACTTTTTTAAACGGTGCTCCAGTCTCTTCAAGCTGTCAGAAAAGTAGCGGCGACTATTTCCTCATTTGAGGCAAATCTCTTTCATCCCAGAGATTTTTTCAAAAAGCCGCTGGGGGCGAGGTCGGGTGAATATGGAGGATGAGAGACTAATTCGCAGTGCAACTCATTCAATTTGGACACGACCATGCGGTATGAATAAGCCGGTACATTGTCGTGGTGCAAAAGCTGCGAGCTGTTGATTGCATTATGGGCAACTGGAAAATGATTCGAACACCGGCTTCACTTGAAACCATAGAAAAGGTGATAAATATAGAAAACTATTTTCACGCACGATTTCTGTTCCTTAAAAGTGTCATCTAGGGAGCCCAAATTTTGGTGGCGGTGAGCGATTTTTACCCATAGCAATAAAAACTCTATATATTTTATTCCTATATGCAACTTCTGGCAATGGTTCTGATAGACTTTGGTAAATAGTTGCCGACGCAAGATAAGATATTTCAGCAAGGCAATGCTGCTATCCACAATTCCAATGGTTTCATTGAAAGAAGACCAATTTATTATAATGGTCTGCTCGTTCACCCGATCTAAATCCCTATATTTCGATATTCCTATTTCCACATTGAATAAATTGTTAGTTAGTTATTTTGAATAGAGTATCTAACACACTACAAAGTTTAGAAATAATTATACATTTTTATGCATTTATTTTATTTATCGATTTCGTGTAAATGAACCAATAGAAATTTCACTGTTTTGAATTACCATTATTGTAAATATTTTCTGTATAATGTCTTGCATTTTGGTTTCTTTATAGTTTAGTATTAATTTCGATGCATAATTTGCCAAGGATATTACGAAAATCAAACATTCTGTTAAAAAGTTCATACGGAACTATAGAAATTTCGCTGCACGTATATAACTTGTAAGGTTCAAGTAATATCTTCAAAGATTGAGGATATGTGGGGAACGGGATGGCACGTATGTATAATAAATCAAGACAGTGCATTCGAGAACTACGTCATAATTTCAGAAATCCAACGGCAAGCTATTATTTAACATGCAAAATTTAGAGCGCGATAAACACACCCCATCTGCAATCCAAACTTCTATATTTCAACTTTGTACCATAAATAACATCGGTACCTGAAAGCCATGCAGATCAGGCAATGCCATTTGTATTTCTCAGCATTGTTCAAAACAAAACCAAAGTCTATGGCGAAATAAATGGAGGGGGTCTTGGAATATGTTGGTAAATTTGTAATTTGAAAAACTTCACTAATATTTTGACCGTCTATAACTAAAATGCCGTAATGCAATGAATTTAAAGAGTGGAAAAATAAATTTTGTTAGTAACAAAAACCAAAGCTAAATGCTGCTATTTAAGAAATTACATAATGATTTCCTTTATACAAAATGTTCGAAATGTAGTCTACTGACTTTAAATGAAAATGAATACAAAGAATTGTTTGCTAATGCTGCCATTATGGCTTTGTTGATATACTAAGCTTCTTTGTTTGCTTGTGAGGACATATCAATTCCATCAGTTAATTTAAAACTCCTCAGTAAAACGCTGTACTAAAAAAAAATAATGATTACAGTAAAATGGTAGATGGGTACATCATCAAGTAACCCATTTAAAAAAAAGTGCTTTTTCTTAGACCTCAGATTAATTACTACAGATTTCGTGAAGATTTTCTTCCTTAAGAAAATATGTCTTTAAATTCCTAGGCTTATAAAGCATTAGAATAACTAACAAGTAGAAAAAAAAGACCGTTTGAACGCAATGCGTAGCTTCACACGACCTCCGAAGGCTCACAAAGCAGACGGTGGCATCATCACATCGGACCACCTTTCAAGAAGCGGCCCGAAACAAATATTTCAGCGTCGGTTATTTGTGAGTGCGTAAACACCGAGGAGTCAACTCGAACACTCTCGCCCTTCAATCAACCGGCTTAAATCCGACGCAACGCCGCTCGCAGACAAATTGGTGCAGCTACCGGCCTTCCCGTTCGCGAGGTTCCTATGTACGCGAGAAGAAGACTTTTTCTTATTTGCGTGTCGCTGGCTTTTCGTCTTCCGTCCGTACGATTTCGTCTACTTCTGCTACCTTTTAGTCGAAAGTATATGGGGAATGCATCTAGTAAATCGTGCAATATATCCGCTGCCAAGTCGCGACGGAGATGCTCTTTGTAACAGTTGCGCGAGGTCATATAAGCAAGAGATCCCGCTAAGTTGATTTATACTGTACCCTAATAGAGTATAAATAATGTGAAAGGTTAAATTTAATACAAGCAAGGATACACTGTAAATTGCGGTTAAAATAGTGCTGTATTAGAGGAGTTTGTTACCCTGAGAAATTGGTGCATCCAATAAACGGAAGGATACTAAAATTAGGGTGGGTGGTCCACAAAAAGATTAAACTTAGGTCACTTTAGGAGAGATGATTTTCATTTCAATGATCTCATTCCGGTAACAAAAGAAAGTCAGATGGTACCAAATTTAGCCCATAAAGAGAATATGGCCACAACTCAAATTTTTGTTTTGATCAATTTTGGCACAGCAACGATTTCGTAGTCTTTCGTTAATTGTTATCCTTAATCGATCTAAAATAATGCTTCTCTCCTACTTTCCTTCCTGCTCCAAAATGTAGAATCATAACTAGTTTCAGTGTAGGGACAATTAAAATGTTGAAACAATTGATAAAATGAAAGTTACAAACTGCTGTAGGAAAGCTGAAAATAGAAATGAGATATTTCCCCAATTTGTCACTAGGTGTCAGCAGAAGAAGGAAAGGGCATGCTTAACAGGATTCTTACTGGTGATGAGTCATGGGTGCACCACTACCAACCCCAAACAAAGCGTGCTTCAATGCATTGGAAACATCTTTCTTCACAGTCAACAAAGGAACTCACGGTTGTGTCTTCAGCTGGTAAGGCTATGCTTATCGTGTTCTGGGATTCTCGAGGAGTGCTCTCAGCTCATTTCCAGAGTAGGTATGAGAACGTGATTGCTGAATCATATTGCAGAGTTTTGTTGTTGCTTTGGGATGTAATTCGACGAAAACGCCCAGCCTTACCGACAAGAGGAAAACTGCTGCATTACTAGGATCGTAACTTCTTGAACATCCGGCTAACAGCCCCGACCTAGCCACAAGCGACTATCATCTGTTTGGTGCACTCAAAAAACATTTTGGCGGCAAACATTTCGACGGTGATAACGATGTTCAACAAGAAATACGCACGTGATCCAAACGGCAACCTAAACATTTTTATGTAGCAGGCATTAGGGTATTGATAAACAGATGGGATAACTGTATTAATGTTATAATTGTTTTTATAGTAGCTTTTTGTGACCTATTTACTGACTTTCCCTTGTATACTAACAAGGTGTAGATCATCGTTTCTAAACTGAAAATGTTGTATGTTTAGGATTATATTTTCTACCCTCACCTTCACTTTAATAGTCAAAACATAATTTATTTCCGCAAGATTTATACAGACACACGCACACACATATGTATATATATTGTGAAATACGAGGTGAATTTTATTATTTCTCATTAGTGTAAGGATCTGGAAAACTATGAGAGACAAAAACTATTAAATGACAGATTCGTATACTGTATAATTTACAGATACAGTTTATTTAAATTGGAAGAACGTGTATTTCTTTTCTACTTTGAAATGATCATTCTGAAAACATACCTATGTGTCGAATGTCTTTGTGTAACTTTGTCTTCTCAGCAAAAGGAAAGCACTACGAAACCAAATACAGATTCAACAAGGTTACATTAAGGTGAGATATATACAGTGTCAATGATTGCACATTGTAGCAGTCGCATTTTATTTATTCGAAACTGAAAAGTAGATTAATTCAGTAGGCTTATACGGCGATTATAAGATAGAGAAATATATTAGCCGTCCTTCATATTGAAAGCAATGAGCCTTTTACAAATACGAGAATACAATAAACACAAGCATTGTGGTGCACTACTATGGTATGTGAAGAACATTTATATGACCCAGTTGCGATTACAATATTATAAACCACTGTTATAAAACAATTGCAAAATTGAAAGGTTAATGCCAATAAGTACATCCTTCACAAATACCATTTTGTATTTCACAGGTATCGAGTAAACTCCACACTACACCATACAAATTAATAATTTATCCGAAATGCACCGGTTCAAGACTCTAATTATCAACCGATTTACCGACAATCAGAGTCCATGTGCTCTCGAAACGCTGCGTTCTGAATAAATTATGAGGTAATAAATTTGTGTGGTGTGAAGTTTACTGCAATACCTGTGAATTATACAACTATGCAGTCCTTGGAGTATTTTTGAATCTTAGGCAATTGTTTAGGATTTTTATTGGAACAATAAATCCGTGTTGATAAACAAATTAGTATTTATTTTATAAAAGTTGATTTGTAGTACATATTTAAGAACATATTTGTGATATTTTTGGTGCATACCTGCATGCACTTTTTGAAGCCTATTAGTGCATAGTAATTCCAAGCCTAGTCATAATTAATCAAAGTATCTTACATCTGATGCATAAAGGAATAACGTAAGAAGGTAAATTTTTTAAGCTAGCCCTTTTCTAATGAGATAAAATTTGTTGTATCTGCGTGATTTGAAAAATCCGAAATTACGTTCAGTGTGCAACGATATATATATATGTTGTAGCGTATGTTTTTGCGGGTAAATGATGTCTAGTTATCCTCGCGGGTCGACGATATGCGATTACCTCGAAACATCAGAACACACAAGCGTGGTTCTTCTAAAAACCTTCTATATATATGTATATTGTAGTGAATTTTCCTCTCAGGGTTCGAAAATGTTAAGTAATGAGTTCTTTGATCAGGGATTTTGCTATTTGAAATAAAATTTAGAAGACGTTAATGAAATTAACTGAATGAAAAGTAGATTAAAATTAACAATATATTGACAAATTTAGAATATATCCCTAGGTAGCTAATAAAATCTGTATTTTGAAATTTTAAAGAATAAGTGACATTATTAAAGATGAAGTCCTTTACTTCCTTTACTCACACACGCACTTTGCTTTTGTAGAACGGTGTAACTCCCAATCTTCGTTCTGACGACGGAAGGCCCAAGGTTACGCCGACGTTGCTCTATATATATATATGTGATTTTCTACATAGTAAGAACGAAAGGGAATTTTGGGAAATTGTACAGAAAATGTAACTACATCACAAGAAAACTGTCAACTGCCTATGTAAAGATATTTTGTGATTAAATATAATATTAACGTCCTATCCGATGTTAGAGGGAGTCCACCCTTATATTCTCCCTAACGATACCATTAAATTAAACTACAATTAGGGTAAATGAGCAAAATTAAAGGTGAGTTTAACAAATGCAATAAAAAAATGGGCATGTTCTTGAGGAGAACAGGGACCTCAGAAATCCCATTACTATAATATAGTTTTTACCTCTCTTCTGGATGGTGTCGTCCCATACTTTTGGTGGTCTTCCTCTTTTTCTCTATTAATTAGCTGTTCATACATCCTTAAACTGTGCTGAATAATGTTATGCCTCTGTAGTTATTACAGTCTTTATGATTTTCCATCCAACGATATAATCTGAAAATTGTTGATTCGACCTGTACCCGAAATATACTGCATACTCGATCCGACTTGGCATTGCGGGTACCCAATCTTATGCAAGACTTTACCGTGACTAAGTGTGCTGGAGAAATTTGAACAAAAAGCTGTCTTTCAGTGACGATTACTTGTGATATGTCGAACATTCTAATTTAAGGAAAGATTATGTTCGAAGTAAGATAAAAATTTATAATTTAATTCATTCCTTTTTATACATAATCACATAAATATTTATGCAGCAGATTCTTTTAACTTTCGTTATCCGCATACTTTTTTCCCAATTCTGCGGCTAGCCGGTTATTAAAACGAGACGAATATTTCCGCTATAATGTAATACATTCAGAATTCTAGGTCGGAAGAGCGAACATTACAATATTAAATTCCCCAAAAAGATATTAAAAGCATAAACATAAATTAAAAGCGTATAAAAGAATTCACGGGCGTCCGAAGTTATCACAAAGTGGAGATCTTGCGGTCTTCATTGTTCAACTTTAGAAATTATCGTCGGACGGGGTAACATTCACCAAATAGCTTTCGTTACGTTTCATCAGAATTATGTTATCTCTCCGCTTTTTGAATTAGTATTGTGTGCGTGTATGAGTGTGTGTGTGTGTGTAGCAGGTTCTGCCCTGACGATATACATTCGTATATGTAATATATACATACGTACGTTATATTTTGATGCTCGGAATTCTTGTGTGTGGTAAAAATTTGTTGCCGACCTTCTTTTCTTTCTATGCCCGCGTTCATCTTGATAATATACTGGTCTACGGCTTATATATTTTTATTATTATTCTTTTACTTTTTAAGGAACGACGTTATACGAGGATCTTGTTCATTATGTAACGCCAAGAGAGGGAAGGGGAAACGCTATACAGTTACAGTTAAAACGTTTGGGCTAACAAATTATGCAGTGAGATAATTTGGCAAAGCTGTCAGAAATTAAAAGGAAGCAACGTACGAACAGAATGAGATATGTTTCTATAGAACTATTGGCTGCTCCAACAAAGATTTTAATATGGTGTATTAATTAATGGCGGAATAAAAAAACGTAATGAAATTCTTTAGACATATAGACTTTATACATTTTGAAAAAGCATTTGATACAAGAATGAAAAGCAAATAACGTATGAGAAACCTTAAATAACAGAAATAAATGCTGCACAAGCACAAAATAAAAATAAATGAAAATGAAATCAACAATACGATTCTGGAAAATGAAAGCTTTATACACCTACCTAGAAAAACTTATTAAGATTGGAAAACTGAATACGAAGGTAAATGGAAGGATAGGAAAGGTAAAGAAATACCACAAATGACAACGCGAATTAATGTAGCGTATATCAGATTTTGCATGAAGACAAGACAAAGAATTTAGAAAACAAATGAAAGTAGAGACAGTTTAATATAAAATAAAACAAAGGCAGTTTATGGCGGTTACAATACATTGGACATCCAGTACTAGAAGAGTACATATAAGCATCACAATGGTCTATGACTTGACGCCAAAGATGTTTATTAAGAAGTTTCCCAAAAAAGCTTGTAAAAGTTTTTAATAACGCTATAGGAAGACAGTTGGAAAAACAAGCCTCCTTAAGGATATATAGACTAGATGGGTGTATAATTCATAGGTTTCGCATTAAGTGCGCACCAATCGGAATGTGGCGTTTCGAGAACACATGGACTCTCATTGCCAGATGAGTTGTCAACTGGAATGTAAGAATATATTAGCATGCATTATTTCATACGCAGGCTTAACGAGTTCCTAATTACCATCTTTTCAAAACAACTCAGAACATATTAGCATGTAATATCTCCTACGCAGGCTTGACGAATTCTTAATTACCAGCTTTTCTAATCTATTAACAATATACCAGCATCCAATATTTCCTACGTAGGCTTAACGAGGTCTTAATTACGAGCTTTTCCAACCTATTAACAATATACCAGGATACAATATTTCCTACGGAGGCTTGGGGATTTCTTAATTACCAGTTTTTCCAACCTATTAACAATACATCAGCATGTAATATTTCCTACGTAATTACCAGCTCTTCTAAGCTATTAACATGAGACCAGAATGTAGTATTCCTTACCCAGGCTTGAAGAAGTCGTAATTACAAGCTTTTACAATTTATTAACAATACATCAGCATGCAATAGTTCCTACGCTGGCTTAACGGGATCGTAATTACCATTTCTTCCAGCCTATTAACAATATATCAGAATTTAATATTTGTTACGCAGGTTTAGCAAGTTCTTAATTATCAGCTTTTACAACTTATTAGGAACTTCGGGTATATTGCATCTTTTCGGAAAAGAGGAAACGAAAATGTATATTTAACAAAGCATTATGGTAACAAATGTAGCAGATTCGGGTCCAATATGGATCGGATAATTTTCTCCAATTTTACGCAAAATTTTAGGTTGGCATCATCGTTGCTAATAGCATATTACAATAATCGCTACGAACATTGTAACACCTTGCGCTCAAATAACAATAACAGGAGAACCAGCTAATATGTGGTTATGCGGGAGGTTATGTCGAACGCAATGTTGTCAACTGCACGTTAATAGGTCTTTCTGTTACCATACGATATAAAATGTCCGGTTATTCTGACAGGAAGAAAAAAAAAACAGTCTCAGATGCCGTTGATGATTTTTTCGACTTCTCTTTTCCTAGTTTGTAATACCTTCCCTAGCTGAAGTTGACACTTTTCCAAACATTAATCAAACTGCTCATATTTTATCATGTATCCTTATGGTTCCACAGCCCGCTATTTGATCGATTATATGTCATTTCTCTGTTAGCGTACTTATAAATGTTTATAATGATGTACTCATAAAATAAGAACCAAAGAGAAAGCAATAATATTTTGGCGAGACAATTTACTACATACTAGTTAAATAGGATGAACTAATTATAAAGAATATTCACCGCGGTACACAGTAGGAATGACAAAGAAATTCATGTGAAGATGAGGTGACAAGATAAAAGACTGCACACACATGTAGTGCACGAAAGCGCAAAAAGGATTAGCTTCGACATTGATGTATATTAAGTTTTGAAGAGAAATTACTACAAGCACGCAAATAATGCAAACGTATAGCAAAGTAGATGCTGTTGGGTGATAAAGGAATCATCACTACTCATAATATTAACGGAAAATGTTTTTTAATTATAAAATAATTAATAAAAAGTTTCACACGCAAAATCAACAATTAAATGAACTCGAATATTCGCCATAAAATATTTTATAGTAATAAAGTATATTTCAAAAAATATCATAAAAACATTCAACCTGATCTCTTAATTGAGAAATTAAAAACTTGCAGACTAACTACAGTTATGATATATTAAAAAAAAAAACATGTTTTGGTTCTCACGAGAACCAAGAATTTCATTCGCTTCACCATCAAGAGAACTAACCTCCTCTAAATATCTAATCGCTCGACGAACTTATGTACATACATATATACATACATACAAAAAAACTACCTAGTTTATATTTCACATCGCGTTTGGTGGCCCAAATGTCACGTTCTAGGGAAACGCGACACTTGTTATTGCGTGTCGACCAAAATGTAGATTTTCGAGTTAAAAACTTCATTTTTCGGCTAATTACAGTCCCCGCTCCGACGAAAGAAGTAAAAAAAACAATGTCGCCCGAAAACGGTTGTTACAAGGTAGTTGTTTGAAATGTTCTACTACTATTGTAGAAGTGGTGTAAGTGAAAATTACGAACAACGTGTAAAAGATAACGATTTAGTCAAAATGTAGTGTTGTACTTTTGTAGAAAATGTCGACGTATTAATTATGTGAATTTTAGTAAGTTGAACTTCGTGCTGGTAGTAGTAGGTTTTAATAATGAAGGACTTGATAGTTTCAAATATGAACGTGCTTCTTAGAATACGCATGCCATATACAAGGTGGGGCATAACGATCTCCTACATTTTGAAGAGATATAAAAAAATTAGGAAATTTAACTAGAAAAAACTGAATATATTTTTGAAAAGAACATAAAATATAGTTTCTTTTAATATATTTTAAAAATTATATCAGGCAATGTAACTGCTGATCAGTACGTTGAAATGTCTCCGCCTTTCTGCGCATGAAATTGAACGATGTGGATACAGAAAATGTGTGGTTTCAACAGGACGGGGGCACAGTTTATACAGCATGACGTTCACTCGGAATGGTGAGGAATATGTTTCCTGGACGTTTGATCAGAGTGAAAGAAGTCGTGGAATGACCTGCACGGTCACCCGATTCAAGTTCCTGTGACTTTTTTCTTTGGGGATACCTAAAGGAAAAGGTTTTTCAACGTCGACATTCATATCTTGAGGAATTGAAGACAAGAAATCGACGCTATTTTCCACCTTAACTACCGCGAAAAGTTATCGTAAACTTCCGGGAACGTCTACAGCAACATATTGACAACGACGGCCATTTAACTTATATAATTTTTAAAACGTATTAAAAAACTATATATTATGTTCTTTTCAAAAATATATTCACTTTTTTGTAGTTATATTTCTTCATACTTATATACCAGTTCAAAATGCAGATCTTTATCCCCCACCCTGTAGAAAGGAGAAACTTGTAATATATTAGCTTTATAGTCTAAGGAATGCATCAGATAACTTCCTTACGTTTTAGCCCGATATTTGCTAAGAATAATAAATTCTGGAGTATCGTGTTAAAAAAGTGTTAATGAAGAAATTACAGGATGATTTGGGATCATCTTGAGAAATTTGCAAGATTTAATGAAGGACGAAATGGTACACTTCTAATGAGAAAAAAATATGTTGATTTGTTAGGTAGGTTGGGTTAGTTATATGTTGTTATTGCATGGTACAAATTAAGTATCTCTTTTACTAATCTGTAGTAATCAAAGTTCCCGTGTTGCTAAGCCATTCAGAATGAAGGCATTCTCATAAATGCTTTGCTGAATTTGGACTCCGCTAACATACAATTCCACGCCTACCTGTTTAGTTGTCCCATCAATGTTTCTATAGGATTGAGGTTTCGTGATTATAATGGCTATATTTTTGATTGGCCTTTCCTATTCTATCTGTTTGAAGTCATTATTGCGCTGAAATCTTCAACGACAGACCAAATGAAACTATAGACTGCTCTACTGTTTTTTCATACTACTTTCTTCATCAGGGAACCTTGTTGCAAATTTTTTTCTTCAATTGTCTTCCTTACAAAAATTTGTCGTTTACTACCAAAAACTTGCTCCAACAACCAAGCTGCTCCGGGTCACTGTTTCGGTTCCAGTAAATAACCACACAGATTCCTATCTCGTTCTGCATTTGTCAGGCTAAATTAACATTCAAATTTATAGGGCACTGGCTACAAAAAACGCACATAATTTTGCTGAAACTGCGTCACATCCACAAAAAATTAGTGTCTGGGTAGCAATGTTTAGACGTCATATAATTGGTCCAATATTTTTTTTCATGAAAATATCAATGCAAATACCCCTCTCAAATTTTTGTATATAAAAAAGTTACACGATGAAAAGGGGCTATTTTCAACAACATAGAGCGCCGCCGCACGTAGCTCATGACAAATTGTAATATCTAGAACAATATTTTAGTGACAGAATTTTAGTAGAGATTGTTGGTCATCACAATCACCTAACCTAACACCTTCAGACTTTTATCTATTTGAGTATTAAAAAAACTATCAAAATCGACTTGACAACCTTGAAGAACTGCAAGCAGCGATAGATTAAGAAATTGATAATATTAGTCAATTACACCGATTATTTGACAATGTTAAGAGATATATTAATAACAATGTATACTTGTTTTATTGCAATAAAATTTACAAAAAATTGAACAGTTTTTCTTTAAATATATTCTGCTCAATTTCCATTATTTCGTCATATTACTTAAAAATGTATTTTATTCAATTTTTTTATCGCATTTAAATTAATTTTCTATATAGAAAATATTGTAAAATTGATTTTTTTGAAGATTTATAACTAATATTTTACGACCCGTACGAAATATATTTGAGAATTGTCAACCTGACAAAGCAGGGCGCGAAATTGAAACTATTGTGATTTAAAACTACTGCGTACTCGTCAAAAACAACCATTTCTAACAAAAGAAAATTCATTATTATCTGTATATAATCCACATCTTCAAGTATAGCTATAAGTACGATGCATAGCGCTAATACCAAGGCTAGATGGTGGTATCCATGTTGATCTAGTAGGTCACGTGTTTCATAAACTTTCAGTACGAAGTATTGCTCTTATGTACTATTCTTAACTTTTTTTTATTTGCTATATATTTGTATATTGCTGCCATTTTTCTGTTACGAGTAGTGTTGCCAGATTCTTTAACGTTTGATTCATCTTTATATGTAATTTTCTTTGTACTTCTCCCAGTCGTGTTTGTCTTGTCATATTACGTATTCGACATCTAATTAGGTTTTTTTAAATATTATAACATAAAAATGATGATTTTAGGAAACCAAATCGTCAACCCGACAAAAATTTAGTAAGGGGCGAAATTCAAACTATTGTGCTATCATTCTGTGCTTAGTAGCAGGTGCTATATTCATTCTTGGGTGCTTACAAACAATCACAACTTCGAAGTAAAAGGATATTAGAAAATCTTCGCAGTTATTGCAATTTCAAGGGATACTAAGAAGTTCTTTAGAACGCACGAAAGGAGACACTATTGCCTGCTCATTACAGATCCACGTTTGCTTTTATATTACATTTGTATGAACTAAATGCCAACGCATACTTGTTCTAGAGATAGTAATTAAAATAAAACGTTTGGTAACATTGTTGGGGAAAATAGGGTGACGCAGGGAAAAAGAATGTTTTATATGTTGGTGTGTATTGGTCAAATACCAGAGGTGCATGAACAAAATCATTTAATTTCCTTAATGTTTATTTAGTTAACTAAACGTTTTCGGACTATTCCAAAAACGTTTTTCCATTACAAATGAGTACAGCCTTAGAGGGGATGAATGTGTTTGTTTTAAAAATTTAAATACTGTTTACCAGTGACTTCAATGATGTTCCTAATTGTTCGTGAATATTACAAATTGATATACACATTAACGGGATTAGTTGCTTCAATTGCAATGTATTACGCTGTATAATGCAGCAGCTTTTGCCTACAGCAAGCATCAACATTCTATTTCGTCCAGGTCTCTTCTAGAAAACTATGTGAGATTCCTCTAAATTCTCGGTCAGCTGTGGGAATCTCGCCGGAAAGTTCAGCACGGTGTAAAATACGAACCAGCATCGAACAATAGGTGCTCGTACATCAAGGCTCCAAGAAAGTGCGAATCTTGAACAGAGGCGCCCGCCACACACAGGAATTCCAAAGTTTTCAACCGAGACACATATACCCGCGTACGTACGGGTAGATGTTCCTTCGCGAAGCATATTTTGTCTTCCCTCTCGGCAAGAGAATGTTACAAATTTTTTTATTTCGCTATCGAGAGCGGTAGAGGTCCGTACAAAAGAAACGGTAATGAATAAAAACTACCACGCATAAGGTTTATCGTCCGATCGCGGTAGAGAAACGTAAAAAAAAAGAAAGAAGGGAAATCGACGATAGATAAAGAGAGATTACGGGGAGAAAGACAAAAGACGAACCGTGAACGCTTGGTCGCAATTAACATCGCATGACCACCGACTGTTATAATTAACAGTAGTTTTTATTTCGCGTTTAATTATTCAGAGGACATACAGAGAGACAGTAACATGCATATTTTCGACTAGAAAATCAAGATTTTCTATGGGAAAGGTGTGCAATTACGAACCTGCGAGCGTGTCACAATAAGCGGATATTAACTTGACTGATAATAACTAGTGGTATGACTTGCGTTTGAAATTACGTACGTGTTTGCAATTAATACAGAATATAACAATTTCATACAGTTATTAAATTAGGTTTATGGAGGAAGTAGGTATTTGCAATTTAATTGTTAGAAAACGTAAAACAATAAACGTATTCATCGAATTACTTCCCATTTCGCTTATGAAGTCTGACGTATATTTTGAAGACATTCATGGCTTTAATTATCCTGTTTAACAGTATCACCGAGGCAAGTTTAATACATATGTATACAGCGTTAGTAAAACGTCTGGAATGTTTCGCTTTCCTACGTTCAAAGGCTACATTATATTCAAATGATACTGTCCTTAGTTATTACTACTGGTGGACCATATTTCACTGTCCGTGATTTGAAATTCACTGATGAAGTCCGTGAAGTTAAATATCAGAAAGCAGTGAACGGTGATTTGGCAGCGATTGCGTGAAATATTCAAGTAGTAACGGTGCGATGAAACAGTGATCACTGGTCTAACAAATGGTTTTCGCCGGTATCTAAAGAGTGTCTTTTATAGAGGTATAAAACTTTAAGTTGGCAACACTTTTTTAACTGGCAGCCATTTTGTCAGGTGTCAAGTGATTTATGTTTAGCTTGGTTTGGCGTTTTAACATGAATAGAATGACGCCTGAACAACGCTTCCAAATTGTGCAAATTTATTTTGAAAATCATGGTTCTGTTCGAAATACGTATCGCGCACTACGTCCATTTTGCGGTCAACATAATCGTCCATCAGAGCTATTAATTCGATTAACTAGGGAACGTTTTCGCCCCATGTTTACTCTAAATGATAATACGCATCCACAGAGACGTCGTATAGTGCGTACAGAAGAAGCCATTGCTGCTGTAGAGCGTAGCGTCCGAATCAGTCTATCCGCCATCGTGCACAGAAATTGGATATGTGTTTATCCACTTTATGGAAGATTTTGCGGAAAGATCTTGGTTTGCGAGCTTATAAAATCCAACTCGTGCAAGAATTGAAGCCACACGATCTCCTAGCAAGGCGTAGATTGCCGTTGATCCCGATTTTCATAAGCGAATTTTGTTTAGCGATGAAGCTCACTTTTGTTTGAATGCATACGCCAATAAACAAAACTGCCGTATTTGGAGTGATGGTAATCGTCAAGTGTATGTTGAGATACCGTTACATCCAGAAAAACTGACTGTTTGGTGTGCTTTATGGTCTGGTGGAATCATTTGTCGGTACTTCTTTAAAAACGATGCTGGTCAAAACGTTACAGTCAATGGTGACCGCTATAGACCCATGATTACTGGCTTTTTCGTTCATCAATTGAACAACCATGATATGCAGGAGCTGTGATTTCAACAGTACGGCGTAACATGTCGCACAGCTCGTGCCACAATTGATTTATTGAAGGAAACGTTTGGTAACCGCGTAGTTTCACGTTTCGGACCCGCGAATTGGCCTCCAAGACCGTGCGATTTAACGCCGCTAGACTATTTTCTGTGGGGATATGTGAAGTCGCTAGTCTACGCTGATAAACCCGAAACGACTGACCGCTTGGAGGACAACATTCGCCACGTTATTGCCGATATACGGCCGTAAATGTTGAAAAAAATCATCGAGAATTGGACCTCCAAATTAGACTACGTCCGAGCCAGCCGTTGCGGTCATATGCCAGAAGTCATATTTAAATTATAATGCCAAAAGACTATCTTTCGAAATAAAGTAAATTTTATGTCAATTTAAAAAATTCATCTTTGTTTTATTCTATTTTAAAGTTCTATACCTCTATAAAAAACATCCTTCACTAGTGTCTGAATGAAACGTCTATTTTTCTATTCTATTTTTCGGTATATCTATATTATTTTTATTTGAAAGCAAAGATGTATTGTTATACATATATAAAGCAATGTAATGCTAAAAATTCAAATTATCATTTCAACCCAAAATAAAATGATCTTTATTATAATACATAAGTTGATATAACATTTTTATGTTTACTAATATTTTATTTAATATTGAAAAACATAGACATGCACGTTTCTGAGTGAATATTTAACAAAATATCCTATATTCCTACAAAGATAAGGCAGATTCGCATTACTTTCTGCTTATATTAAATTTAAAAGTTTTGTGTATAAATACATGAACTCGATCTTTGTCTTTCTCTATATTATGTTATAGGTAAATATGTAAATACAATAAATATTTAAAAATAGAAATGTGAAATACTTTTTTAATTTAAAACACGATACAGTAGAACAACTCTAAACAAATCTTAATATAAAAACTTGATTTTAAAATATATTTAATAAATCTATGACAAAGAATCTAAATTTCATTTTTTGCAGTAATATAAGGTTTATTAAAAATATGTACGATTGTATCTGTTTATTAAAATCATTAAAATAAGTTTGACTTAGACTTCTTCAGACTTTCGGTCAAGTGTACCTATATTTATAGTACATATTTATTTTAAAGTATAAATAAATTCTTCGTAAAATACAAGAAGAAATATAAAATAATGTGTATAATATGTATCTTTTTCTCTTCGTAACCCTTTTGTATGCGTTTCCTAGGCTATATCTAGACTAAATAAATGCAGACATGAAATTATTGATAATGATTTAATATTTTCTAATAGTGTATATAGTGCAAGTGGTGGTGTCGTTATTGTTATCGTTTGTAAATTCTAGAGTATTAATACTTGAAAGATTTTTGTGTTTGAATACATAAAAAATATATCTTGCATAACGATAATTAAAATGTGTATTGTAGTCTTCACACCCAGAAAAATAGAAATTGCAATGTAATACATAAAATACTCGGACTAATCTTAAAATTTATTATGGAATGCAGAAAAAAGTAGACAGAAATTGTAATTGTTTCTTTCTAAAAAATATTGCAATAAGTATGGCTTCCATTAGAATTAATAACACTTAGGTGACATTTGAATATCAAGCTTATTCAACTAGCCGAAAATCTCTATGCATTCGACTGTTTCTCGTTACTAGATACGATACACTGGATATACCTACGTGAGTCATAACCGAGATCACATTCACCGTTATTTATAAATCACGATCACTATTCACGAAGTGATTTAAAAATCACGGTATTGCTAAATACTAGTTACTACTGTAGATACTGGGCAACTCATTCACGTCTTCATGCCTTTACACGTGTCATCTACTTATGCAAGAAGACAATTACACCCGACAATACAGCTTGTATACTTTTATTAATTTCTATATGAAATACAGAACCTTGACAATAAATAATAAATATAATATACACTAGGGTGGCAGAATAAAATAGACAACAGGTAAAGCGGTATAAATATGTAAACAGCTAAATTCTAAGAACGAATTAAGAACATTCTCTTGTCATTAGGGTAGGGGTAGATGTATCGGAAGGAATTCGTCATAGTTTAGTATCGTTACAACTATGCCTCGCTTACAAGGTTCGAGTGATATTAGCGACTTCACCCGAGGTCGCATCGTTGGCCAGAGTGAACACGGCGCTTCGCAACGTGAAATAAATAAATTTTTAAATATTCCGTTGTCCACAGTTAACCGTGTGATGATTACACAATTTAAACGCAAGGAAAAAACAACAGCGGAGCCGAGACCAGGTCGTGCCGTACCTTCTGAAAGAAGTAAAAGGGTGCTTGTGCGCCAAGTGTTAAGAGAACCGCGAAGAAGTATAGTTGAGCTTGCGGCAACTTCACAGAAAAGTCAGCGCACCGTTCTGCGATACCTCCACAATGTGGGGATGTATAAAAGGGTGGCAAAGAAAAAACCTCTCCTTACGGCGTTTCAAGAACGGCGCCGAAGAGTTTTGGCGGTCTGTAATTTTTCAGATGAAAGCAGATACTGCCAATTCAGTGATAGTGACGACAAATTTTTGCATCAGACGGTGAAATACGGCGGTGTGAACATCATGGTGTGGGGCGCAATATGGTATGGTGGAAGATCGGAATTAGTAATCTGCGACGGAAATATAAATGGGGCAAAATATATCCAAATATTAACAGAAGGACTACTACCGATATTCGACAACGCCATTTTATCTAAAGAAGACGCCACTTTTATGGAGGATGGAGCACCCTGCCACATAAGAACAACAACCAGATGGAAAGAGGAACAGGGGATTCGGATTTTACCATGGCCAGGCCAATCACCATACATGAATCCGATAGAGAATGTTTGGCGCATAATCCAGACAAATATGGTGAAACGACCCCGAAAACCCAGCAATAAGGAAGAACTCGTGGCAGCTGTTATAGAAGAGTGGTTAAATATTCCAGAAGACCCATTATTCATTTAATAGATTCTATGCCACGACGACTCGCAGCACTTCACGCAAGTAAAGGTGGATCGACAAAATATTAGTCAAATTTAAAAATTTTCAAATATTTTGTATATATAACGAGAATAGAATCTTTTTCTTAATTAGTAGGTGTCTATTTTATTCTGTCACCCTAGTGTACATCTCCTTTTTAAAAAGTAATCTTAAACAAAATAATATAAACGCAGAAACAAGTCAACCTTTTATATCCTAGTACATGTATATTTATGTCCAACACTATAAAAGCTGGCTATATCGGATCAAGAAAGACAACAACAGTCGCTTTAAATATATGAAGTACTGTAGGACTTCATATCTATCTTATTTGGTAATATATACTTTTCGATGTGACTTGTTATTTTGAATATATTTTATGAGCTGTTGCTCGTAAAACATTATTATTACATTTTGTTAAATGTAAATGTCACAAGGCGTATGATACGATATATTTTGGATAGAGGGTCGAGAAAAAAAACAGCAAGTAAAAGATTTATTCATAAATGTTGTGGAGTAACTTCTTTTGTCAAACCATTATTATTACTTCTTTTTCTTGAGTGTTTTCGGCAGCCTAGATCGCAATTGTTAGATAACAAAGCTTAATTAGGTAATATGACGTAATTACTATAACGTTTTGAATCCTACGCCCTTTATAGCTTGCCGTGTCGGACTACTCTTCTCCTATCTTTTGTCTTCGACAGTCTGAGCCAGTTGTTTGACTTCATTCCACACTTCTTTCTTCTAATGTTCGATAGAACACACCTTTCCAGGTGTTTCCAGGTCTACCTATTCTGTTTTTGCCCTCTGTTTTGGCTTCGAAAATCTTCTTTGTTATTTGATCTTCTTCCAATCTGTGTATATGTTCAAGCCATCCCAGTTGTTTCTCCTTCTTCATCGCTTATTGGTGTGATACGTTCTTTATCGTATTTTTGTTGTTTGGTCTTTTTCTCTTATATATCTATCTTCTTTTATTTTTGTGAGGCGTGTGACGTAATTATTAAAGTATAAGTCTTTCCATTTACAATATAAACCACAAAAAAGCTCAACACGACCGTAATACACATAAAGCTCGCTTTATTGTTAACCTAGAACGATTCGAATTTAAAAGATGAAACAGAAAAAAAAAACACTCGTTTGACTTTTTTTCTCTAAATCCAAACTACGCAACCCCGAACCTTGTACTAACTCTGCTTCGCCAATTAGCGTAAAATAATGGAGCTGTTTAGGTAGGATGGGAACCGCGTGACAAGAGAGCGGCGAGTTCGCGGCCCCGGGCGACCGCGATTCCGATCGCAGTGTATATCCAATACACACACATACAGAGATGCGCGCACACAACGCCGCTCCGAAACAATGACAACCAAAGGAAATATAATAAAATACCGCCACCGCCACCAGTTCGGGTACACGTTGTTGAGCGGTCGGTCCCGCCGTCTCTTTGAAATTTCCGTAAGTCAAACGGATCGCGGCCTTGTAACCCCGGGGCGGCGAAACAACGGCGGAACGCTACTATATAGGTAGGTTCGGGTAAGGTAGGAGGGAGAACCGACAGACAACAGAGAGAGGGATGAAAATGCGGCCTCGGTTTTGCGCGTTCGGCGTACGCCTCCGAACCGCCCGGTTGAATTGAAATGTACAATAAAGGGAATATGTAGCGACTCAAGTGTGTAGCTCAACTTGCTAGAAGTACACATTATATGTTCAAACAAAGTTTCCGTGGAAATTTAATATCAAAATACGTACAAATAGGGAAAATAAATAAATGGACATCTATTTCATTGTATCAACAATATGAAACACATAAGAAACAAAAGCAGAAAAAAGAAAATTATTTTTTTTTTTAATCACTAATGTTATGCAAACATCTTTCCACTAAATGCTTCTTCTTCTAAAGGGTTTTAGTTGATTCTCCGATTGCCGTTTCTTAGAGGCTGCGCCATAACACGTACGGTGGATTTTTGACATTCCCGAGTGTCCCTAGTGTCACTAATTTCATATTTCAGCAATAACTCATAATAGTGTTTTCTCGCAAAGAATGCACACAGTATACACACACAAGATAAGTATATACGAGGGTTGTTTTTTTTCAACCTCCGATAACTACAAGTGTAAATAACAAAATGAATTTACTATTAGTCTCGGCAACGTGGGGCAAGTTACAGTGCAGGAGGGGTCAAGCAGCCGTATCAAGGCGAGGATTGAGAAACGTTCATTTATAATCGTGACCTCCATGAGTGAGCATAGGCGATGCGGACGCAGGGATATTTACACATAAAACGTATTATATAACGTGCTTTGGTGAAAAAATAAACAACATCCATTTTTTGTTGTAGGAAGTTATAACTTAACGTAATCCAAGATTCGCTGACTTTATTCTATAACTGAGTTATCTGAATATGGTAAGCCTTTAAATGAAGATCTCTCTGCAAACTTCTGAATAAAGAGATTTTTTGGAATATTTAGTTGCTAAAAAGTACGACGAATTAATGTTTTTGGATTCTCAATATCAGTAGTGCTTACAGCAGCTATACAATTTTCTGAATGACTACTGTCATGGCGTGTTTCACTTTTAAAATTTCATCGCTAGTAAATTTTTCAACTTTTATGAAAGCAAGTAAGATAGGGGATGATGGTTCAAACTCTTCCATTGTACATACCATCACATTCACCACAGAATGTTTTTGCTGATCGGTTTTGTCCATACATAACCACCATTTTTTATCATTTAGTTCTGCTTTAATTCTTCTTTCAACATAGTCACGAACACATGGAATAAAGTTTCTTAACGATGTCCGATGTGGTAATGTATAATCCGAATACTTGCTCCAGAAGGAGACAAATGCTCGTTGTTCTAGCAGAGTGCACGGCACATTACATAGAATAAAACAAACACCTATATCACATATTAATTGTTCGCTGTATCGTTTGCCACGGATCGCAGAACGTCAAATAGTTGTCGCACTTTAGACATATAATTCTATCGCCTTCGTATTCTAAATCGGGCATACTCGCTATTACGTTTTTTTAGTTTGTTCGACATATGCCGTTTCCAAAACGTACCTAATTGTGGCATTTTTTAAATATGCGTGTACTGATAAGCACCTACAACGACCAGACGAATAATACTGAAGCGTGCTTTGATACGGGTACTCAATTCACAGTGCCGCACGGTTCACCCTCAACGTTGTTCTCTGCACGGCACTGAAACTTGAACCTGTTTGCCCATACTAGTTATGAAAACTACTGTCAGTTACCATTAATCCTACTGTTCACGCTACAAGCTACAGTTGTAACGTGCACTTCTGAAAGTGCAGTGGCGTTACTAATACTTTATAAATACCTTTATCATTTTCTTTCCGGGTCTGAGAAGGAATTTTCGCAAAATATTGTGGATTTAAGTCTAGTAAAATTAGATCTTTCCATTTTTCATAGTGTCTTATTTTATTTCGTGGACACTCCGTAGATTGAAAAAACAATTAAATCCACATCTACAGCTGTGGCCATATGTATTCGCCACTCTCGTTTTGAACGTGTTACACGAATATTATTGTATTTCTAAGAAGCAGGGTCGATGACAGACTTAACTAGGTACCTGGTAATGAGGGTTTAATGGTTTATTGTAGGCCATTCTGAGTAAATTAGAAAATAGACGTAAAAAGGTAATTTCTGAATATTTCTTCAGTCTTTCTTAAAAGTTGTAAGAGTAAGGTTGAGCTAGTTAGAGTGAAGATATTGTGTCTGTGATTTTGTCTGTGTAATACGATAGTATACAGTAAAAAGTAATGCCGAAAACACGCGAATTGACGGAGGTAAAGCGAGGACAAATTGTGGTGTTAGAAAAGCAAGGGTTGTCGGTGTCTGCTATTGCCCGACAAGTGAAATATGCGCGATCGACAGTTAGAATGACGATAAAACGATACAAAGAGAGTGGATCTTTGACAAACAAACCGAAAACTGGTCGAAAAGGGAAGACAACTAGCAGAGATGGGCGAGTCTTAGAGTGGATGTCTTTGCGAGACCGGAAAAAAGGGTCTAAACAGCTTTCCAGTGAGCTTTTCCTGCTACATAATGTTGCTATTTCTCCTCGCTCCGTTAGAAGACGCCTTTGTAAATTAAATTTAGGTGGATACAAAGCTAGACATAAACCACGGTTGTCTCCGCAACAAAAGAAAAACAGACTGCTGTGGGCTAAAAGTCACCGCGACTGGACCATTGACAATTGCGCCAATGTTATGTGGGCGGATGAGTCAAATATTGAGGTAAGTGATACATAATTATTGTATTTGCGGTATTCTGCATTCAATTCCTGGTATCTACAGTGTTTTTATTTCTTTTTCATGGGTTCCAAAATGTAACAGTATTCATGTTTTTGTTGGTAGCTTTGTGGTAAACCTGGGCCTCAATACGTGCGACGCAGGCGAGGAAAGGCCTTCCATCCAGACTGTATCATCCCGACTGTCAAGTTTGGGGGTGGTAGCATAATGGTTTGGGGTTCCATGAGTGCAACAGGCGTCGAAGAACTGTTCGTCTGCGAGGGCCGAATGAACAGTCGGACGTATATCGACATGTTGGAAGAAGTTCTGGAACCGTGTGCGTTAAAATTATTCGATAATGATGAGCCAGAGTATTACTTCCAACAAGATAATGCACCGTGCCATAAATCTCGCGAAGTAATGCGCTGGTTCGAGGAAAATAACGTGCGGGTCCTGGAATGGCCGGCACAATCCCCTTATCGCCAATTGAACATTTATGGTACATTTTAAAGCGAAATGTAGCTAAATACTCATCTACCACAATGCAATGTTTAAAAACAAAAACATTCGAGGAGTGGAATAAAATCACCCCCGAACAGTGCTACAACTTAGTGAGCAGTATGCCCCGACGAATTCGTGCGGTGATAAAAGCCCAGGGAGGAGCTACCAAATATTAAGCAATATCTGTATATATCTGTATACACTCACAATGAAACATTTTCATCGATCAATTTTCTTTTATTTCTTATATATTCGTCGGAATAAAAAACAAAAAAGGGTGGCGAATACATAGGCCGCAGCTGTATATAGTGTTCACAGTAGATCGTTGTATAAACTTGTGACATTCACTTTACAAAAATTGTATCAGGCAACGTGAATCGTAGGAAATTGAGAAGAAGTTTCAAGGAATGTCAACTCTCAAAAAATCGCCAAGACAGCGATATCTGTCCTCAAAGACAGTAGAGAATCATCATGGTAATCTCGTCATTAAAATATGCAATATTATTAGACCTGTGATCTAATCCATGGAATTGCAAACTATCGAAAGAGTGCAATACGTCCTTTGTTACTACTATATGAGAATGGTCCTTCGTACAACAATATATTAACATTATATCCGCATTTAATAAGGGCGATACTAAATTACTTACTGCACACGGGTTCTTTTTCCATTAGCCGCAATTTGAAATTCCCACGTTAGCAGCGAGATTTCCGATATCTGGGCGATTTAATGCGCCGCATGAAAACGTCGATTGTCTGGCTATAAATTATTCATGCGACTGTCGACCGGCGAAAGAACCGCTCCGTCAAACCGACTGAGATGAACTAGTACGGCAACTACGACGCTTCATACCCTTGGTAATCGACGTGTGGTCTTCCAGCATTAATTTTTCCTCACGTGTAATTCGCTACGAACGGGTCTCCAGCCGGTGGACGGAAAAAGGAAAGAAAGGAAGTATAACGGAACGCGATCGAATGAATTATGAAGATGACATGCCAGTGAACAATTAATGAACAATTCTAAACGAGCGTAGAAAAAAGCAAAGGCGGCTTGATTTCGTAACTATGCTTTCAGATAACGTAAAATTGCCATAAGGCACTAAAATTGGCTGATAATTACATAGAATACGACTTAACTCTGTTTTAAAGTTTACTTTAACATTCAGCGTGTAAATCAGCTTGTCCTTTTCTGTAATGCTTGGTTTTCGGATTATTTATAAGATTTGTTCCAACCATCAATTTCTGTATGATACGCGTATTAATTCATACATCATTCAATACGTATGCATAAGAATTGCAGCGTATAGGAAATTTTAAGGAAGTTGGAACACGGGATCGTTTTGTGTATCGCCGCCAATGGTCACGTACAGCATGATTATGTGCTATGTGTATACTTTTTCAACAATTTTTTCATTTAAAGCAGCTGAAGTGAGCCTTAAACGTCAACTGAAGTAAAATCTGAATTTGAATGGAATCAAAATCAAACTAAAAGATTGTGAGATCTATACGAGGGCGATCTGAAATGTTTCCGGAATCAGCAAGAGATGGCGCACGAAGGTTGAAATGGATTAGATTAGTCGGCAACATTTTCTATGGCAACTGTCAAAATTTCAGACGTCTACTGTCAATAGTTGTTGTTTAAGAGTGAGCTTTGTGTAGCAAGTCAGACGGTTTCGCAAAAATGGATAAAATGGAATTTCGTGCAGTGATAGAACACGGCCACGGAAATTCGAAATATTTAGTTCATCAAGTTCATGGCGGATGTACTCCAACATTTTCGACCATAAGCTTCAAGCTGAGCGAGTTCAAACGTGGCTGCACAAGCACAAGTTTCGAACCACGCAGTCGACGGCCAAAAACCGCTACCAACGACGAAATGGTCGAAAGATTTATGATGAATTGGAAGATCGACGATTGAAGCTGAAAGAGATAGCAGAGGCAACAGGCATCTCAAAATAACGCGTTGGCAATATGTTACTCGAAATTTTAAGTACGAAAAAGCTTTTAGCGCGATGGGTATCGCGTTTGCTCACATTGGAGCAAAAAGGAAATCGGAGGAGTATCTGGGTAGGATCCAATGCAATCCTAGAGATTTCTTCATGCGTTTGACAACCATGGATGAGACTTGGATCCACCACTAACAACCGGTGACCAAGGTACAGTCGAAGAAATGGACTTTTCGGGTCGAATCGGAGCAAAGACCGTTTCATCGGCCGGAAAGGTCGTGGCAACAATTTTTTGGGATTCCCAACGTGGGATCCTCATCGACTATCTGCAGAACCGAAGACGATCACGGGGTAATACTACAGCGATTTATTGACCCGATTCGATGCACTACTCAAGGAGAAACGGCCTCGTTTGCAGTGGAAAAGTGCTTTTCCACCACGACAATGCACTGGCCCATTCATCCCGCATCGTCGTGCCCAAACTGAATGAGTTGCGCTACGAATTAGTCTCTCATCCCCCATATTTACTGGACCTAGCCCCCAGCGACCTTTTCCTATTCCCAAACCTGAAAAAATCACAGGGAGGAAAGATTGGTCTGTAATGAGGAGGTCATCGCCGCTACAGATGTCTATTTTGCAGACCTCGAAACATCCAACTTTTCCGACGGCTTGAAGAGACTGGAGCACATGAAAATACCACACCAATACCTCTTGTCGATTCCGGAAAGATTTCAGATCACCCTCGTAGTTGCACTTATCAATGTAATTAAGTTATTACAACACGCGTTTCGGTTTTTGAAAACAACTATAAAACCGTATGAAATAACTTTTATTGATTATTCTTATTGTAATATGACAAGAACTTGAAATCGATCTTAGCCACTACAATCTCAGGCGAACAATGTCTTCTAATGTTTACGTTATAAAATATATATCTTACTGGATGCTTGTTTACATTATCTAGTCTAAAGGTTCAATCAATTTAATCGCAATGCAATGCCTACATCTTAGAGTTAATATTAACCTAACTAAAACAGTTTTAAGGGTTTTATGATTACATGGTCTATTTCTACGTTTGTGTAGTTTATTTAGACAGTTTGAAAGGGACTTAACAATAATATGCCTACAATATAATTATGTGCTTCGTCATACTATTGTTACATAATAAAACCTAAATTGCAAGCAGCTCTTTATTTATTTTATCCATCACATCACATTTTTATTCGACAATGTTTTATGCTTCTTCCAATACCGTTGATACACATATAATATAAACAGAAGTGATCCTTACTGTATCCCATAATTAATCTGTTCGCTATTAGAAATGTTATTCTTTTCTTGGGCGGAATGTGACACTTTTCCACGGTGTTTTTCTCCAACTGCCCAACCCATAGTACACAGTAGAACTATATACTTATATACACAAGTAACTACAAATAAAAAAAGGAAGCGCATAAACATATTCCTTTCGCAAAGCTTTTTTACTGATAATGTAAAACGTATGATAACCGTTGCTGTTGCTTCTACAGTAAATTAAGAAGAAAAAGAAGAAGAAAAGAAATGTAAAAACAGCCTGAAACGGCAATAAAACTAATCTAGAAAATAAAGAAACGAATCCAAGATTTAAAAGGATAAGCCACCCGGTATTAGCCAATAAAATAAATTATCCTCTCCTTCCTCCGAGATTCCCAGGCGTGGAGCGGCGCGACGGGTCGAAATCGACGATGTATAGAGGGCGCCGGCTACACATATACGCCAATGTCCTGCCCTGTCCCGTTGAGATAGCGATCGCGCATGTCGCTTGTTTGTTTACCAGATACTATATGGACCATCTATACGTGTACACATCCGTACGTATATACAACACGTATAGAAGCATACGGAGCATAGTTGGCGGTGGAAGGAAAAAAAATGAAAGGAAAGAGTAGATCGGTGGATCGCGGTAGGTTGGTCCGCGCGATCGCAACGCCACCATCATCACCGTGCGGTATCAGCGTCGTCCGCCGATAAATTCGATATAATAAATCACGGACAAGCGACTCTCCGCTGCCCGAAGAGAAAGACGCTTAATTACAACGTTGAAAACCAATTATGAAATGGTTAATTTATGACATCGCTGTCTTCCCTTACGCGGAGAGCGCACACACAAGCTTGAACACGACTACTCGCGTCCGATCGGTTAGGCGCACTTAGGCGATGCTGTCCGGCGTAAAGCGGTGCCCGTGTCTTCGCGTTAATCGACCGGGAGTCGCGGCCGGAGGCCGGTGGGGAAATAACGAAAGAAATACGGTGATTGGATAAATTGGCCGCGTTGAGATTAATTGGAATCGGCTATAAATCGAGGACGGTCGAAGAAAAAGTCCACGAGATTAGTCTCGGAATACCGCCGATATAAGGATGTTCATTAAACTTGTACGTCTGCTAGTTCTCTTCGATAAAGGAGAAAAAACGAATCACGTAAACATCTAGCGGAGCATTTTAAAAATCCAAAGGGAACTAAAATATTTCCCCCCTAGTTAAAAGAAATTTTCTGTTCTAAGATTTAGAATCCTTCCACGAAATATATTATTTTTGTGTATTTTTCGGAAAGATGTAAAATTTTACACAATTATGCATGGAGGACAGCTGCAATCAGAGACCAACAATGTCTGTGATAAAATACAAATTTTGCCTACAACGAGTACATATGTGTAGACCGCTCCTCAGAGAACCTGCGACGGCCTATAGCACCACGCTGATAACCAAGAAAATTCAACAATACTACTTGAGGAAAAATTCAATTTTCTCCAAATGTGAACGCAATCCTCTATCCTTGAATATATATTGAGTTCCCGATCATCCAGAGTGCCAACTTGCTTGTCGGCGAAGGAATGGGTATATATAAAGAACAAAATCCAAAAATCAACAATCAAAAACCAAAAACTAAACATCCCTAAAAAGAAATAAACCAAACAACCAAATTAGTAACGCATAAAAATGCCATGAAAATAACACCAAAGATAAAAACGCTGTTAAATACAGGTATAGGTGAAATCATTGACGAGAAAGACTATGTGAAGAGACAAAAAACGCTAACACACGAACATGTTTCTGCCTACCCGGCGTCGTCAGCGTAGTTTCGAGCGGTCTTTTGTTCAACACATTGCAATTGCCTCTCTGCTACTATCACCATATCTAACCCATCAGCTCAAGTAATTATTCTTGGCGGCAATTAGTGCCAAAAGAATGAAACAAATATGTTTTTAATACGTCGCGGTAAGTCTGAGAAATCATTCACATGTGCAGTTACCCTGTACACTGCCCTTCTCGGGACTGGCAATCCATGTATTCCTCGTGAGAAGGCTTGGGAAGCTGTATCCGTTTCTTTTCGCCAAGAATAACCACTTGAACTGATGGGTTAGATATGATGATAGTAGCAGAGAGGGAATGGCAATGTGTTGAGCAAAAAACCGCTCGAAACCACGCTGATGACGCCGGGTACCCTGAAATATGTCCGTGTGTTAGCGTTTTTGCCTCTTCACCTTAACTTTTTCGTGAATGATTTCGCCAACACACCACGAGAAAAGTATTTAACAATGATTTTTTCTTTGGTGGTACCAAATTAGTGATTGATAGAGAAGTAATTTCGTAGTTTCTCGGGGATAGGATAGGATAAGATGTTCGGCGATAAAAGAGTTGGCACCTCGTGCATGTAATATATAATGGTGTCGGGAAAGCTGACCTACAAATCCTGTGATTCCAGTAAAAAAATATGTGATAATAAATAGTTTTGATATATTGATCGTTGCTGAAATCTAATGGCTCTAGCGATAAGATATTTCAAACCAGACACTAAAAACTTCTAAGAAAATAACTTAAAGTAAGGGAGGAAGTAGTTTTGGTTAACAAAGTCAAAAATAAAAACTAAAAAATACTAAACGTATAGAGCATTAAATTAAGGACATAAAGAATTTAATCGAACAAAATTAAGAATACTTTTTAATCCAATAAAGAAAAAAACGCAACAAAGAAAAAGAGCCGGTTATGTATGCTTTGAATACATTACAAAACGCGCTTGTCAAGCCAATAGGAGCTATAGGTTGAAATCCTACCGAAACAGCGAAATTTTTAATTTCAATAAGTTCGCTATAATTTCCCTGGCTGTCCTTTTAACGTCAACCATTTTTTATGAAGAACGCAGGCATCACTACGATTAAGAAAATTGTACATTTATTAAACAAAATGCGTATCTTGGAAAAAAAAATAAAAATTCATGTATCGAAAAGGAATAGAAATATGAGAGACCAAATAACTGCTGCATTTAATTGAAAAATATTTGATTGGGTACAAAACTGAAAAACACCTTTTCGTGTTTCTGCACATAATCTGGAGTTATTTTAATTTATTTCATTCTCTTTAGTTTGCATATCGTTTTCGGAGCAGCTCTGTGTAATAGATAACTAAAGTTTACTCAGGTGCAGCAGAATTAGTACTAATCGGCTTGCTCTGTTCCCTAATGTGATTTATGTATGTGTGGATATTAGGATTAAGTATCCTGAATCTTATAAAACCGATCGATTCTAGCTACCCAGGCGAATAAGCTGGAGATATGAAAGCATGCATGAAGATTGCATTTTACTCTGTCCTACTCTTTAAATGAAATGTCTGAAGTTGAAATGGCTTTTCCCAAACGAATAAGAACTAGCTTGCTTCGACGCTTATTATTTTTTTAGTATTGTTCAAACTTATTTTAAAAGATGACACCTGTTACTGCGTCTCTGATAATCATTTTATCTTTAAATATTGGATAATTCGAAAATTATTATTTTGTTAATAACTGTGTTTGATACTCCAATACGAATTACCTAAACCAAGTATTGAAAATAATCATTTACGTCATTTTAAGGAATAATTGGCTATTTGTCCTGAACTCGATTTTATATTCTTGAATTTTGTAATTCAAGGTAGATCACCACTAATCTAATTGGGAAGCAGAAGTTCTTGTGTTAAACATGTGGTTAAGTTACAATTTTCTGCGTAGAGAACGTAGTCCAGTAAGTTGGTTTTTCTGCGTAGAAGAGGTTATGCGCTCTTGTTGGTTTGCATTGAAATGGCCGTTCTGATTTTGAATAGGTAACAACTACAAAATGAAAAAGGGCATCACAACCGGACAATGAAAATCAAAGAATCAATGACTATGCATTGAGAATACTATTTACCTACAGGTCAGAGCTAAGGAACATCAGAGATTGGTTAGTATGGGGGAAACTGTTAAGGTTCGATTTGCTCAACACGCTTGGGAAGAAAATCATAGGCCTGTGTGGAACACAGCAATCCTATACAAAGAACACAATGCCACAAAGAGGAAATTATTAGAAACAGCATATATATAACACCAACCGCCATTAGCACCCCATGTCTGACTTTAAACTTTTAACTTAAAACTTTTCTGTAATTAGAGATAGGATAAGCCGAAGATCAGTAACCACAACAAGGAAGGTAGGTGAAAGATAAGCATATGAAAACCAACCCCGCAGAACAGAGAAAGATTACTGCACAATCTCCTCTCCGCCGGTTAGTTTAATGGTCAAATGTATTAGATCACAAAATTCGAGAATATCAAATCGAGTTCAATCAACACGCCGGACGAATTTCACTAAAAAAAAGAGAAAAGAAATAGCCTGACAAACTGTTAAGTTTGATGATGAATCTGGCAAGCAACAAGCCTTATCGAGATTACCCTGAAGATGACAATAGATACACTGCCGAAACGTCGAGAGATGAAAGTTCCTCAAATGATGGAAATAGCGCAAACAACTTTAGTTATCATCCATCATCAACAATATCGCGTCTCAAGAGTTGTTAACTTCACTTGGTAATCTTGTGGATATTGTCAGAAGCCAGTTTGATGAATTCGAATCGTCCGCTAAGTAGAAAAAACTAGAAGCTAACGATAAGAACCAATCTCAGAGAATAGAATAGAGAATGAATGTTTATATACCGAGACTTAACAGTAGGAATAGATTAACTTTTTATCTTCCCGTGGCTAACACGCGCTACCATTCTAAGTCACCAATTATGTCAATATGTAGATTTGATTTGTTTAAGATTTCTATCAATGCTTTGAGGCAACTTTTGTTAGAGCAGTTTTCTGTTGCTTAAGAAATTTTTGCATTTTCATTGGCTATTGTCTTTTTTTTTTGGTATTACACATGTACTCTTGTTTTCATAATAGTTATTCTACTATTATCCTGTAATAAGCTGTATGCTGTTGAAGAAGCCAGAAGCTAACGTATGACGTAGATACTTTGATGGTGTAAATGTGGCTTTTTACTTTACTGCTCCTATGTGAAAAAATTTTGTAATTTTATTGTATTTTTCCTTACTCATGACAATACCAATTCCTGAAATAGTATGCAAATGAGGCTATGGAGAGTACACGTATTTACCTTTTTAAGTAAACAGTTTAATCATCACTGAGGTCACTGCTACTATGTATTCTATGTATCGTTTATTGATTGTGATACAGTTTCGTAGTTTTCGAGATATAAATTTCAGGTTAAATGAATCACCCGGTATATACCATTCAATCTTTCTTATTTAATACGGTGGTTGTGAACGAGCCTGTATATTTTCCATTTTACAATTTATAATCTTAATTATTCCCTAATTACGTACTAGGAATATACTTTCATCACTGATCAGCAATTAAATTTGAAATGCATTCCAGTTCTTACTAATTTACTAGTCCAATAAGGCCCAATTTTAGCTCCAGCATACATCACTTATGTAAATCCGGTATCCGATAAACAACACGCCATCGACACATATCAAATGAGCAATCGTATTCATTTACTTTACCATTTACCATCATACACTAAATTAGGCTTCCGTTTTAGGCCTCCGGCTGAAGGAACGAAGACGAAAAAAAAAAAGAAACGAACAGGACGAAGAAGAAGAAGAGGCAAAAGAAGCAGAAGAAAAGGAGGAGGGCGAAGATCAAACGGCGTTCGATCACGCAGATCCCACGGCCTACCGAAGAGCGATCGTAAATTATTGCCCTTTTATCAATGGAAATCGAGATGGGGCGGGCACGTTATTATATTCAGTGAAATGTAAACATGATTAAGTGGTGGTAGCGATTCCGGCTCTTTACACAAACGAAACGGCAATCAGATTAATCAAGATGCCGGCGATAAATTACGCGATTGGCGGTTTGGAGAAAAGGAGGCGGTAGGCGCCCGATAGGTCGTACGCTGCGAAGGGTTCCTTATTTAAAAATAAAGCTTCGCTTGAATTACATTTCCATTCGACGCATATATTGCCCGAAAACGTCGTGTTTATTTTGTATAAGATGCATGTGAAAAGCGTATTGTTCTTTCGATTTTCTTTTTTTCCGAGGAAATAACAGGAGATGAACAGAATACAAGAGTGGAATGAAATTTTTTATGGGCGGCTTAGCAACTTAGACAGTCGTAATAGAACTTTGGACCAATGATTTGAAGAAGCTAAAACAAAACAATACATCCCTTGTGGGGATTTATTACTTCTGATATTAATAACAGTTCAGGCAATAGAGAAAAGATATAGATAATGCTAAAGCAACAGTTTTAGGCCTACCGAGACATACGCTACCGTCCAAAAGTTAGAAAGCAGCAACGAATTTTATGAAAAGTTACAGATACAGTAAAATTTTATTGTGATTATTAATAAATTTGACACAACATACGTGACTGTCGTCAAACAAAGGTAAATTAATTCAAACATGATAATATTTATGCACTATTTAGCTCGAAAGTTTATTTCGGTCCATATGACCCCCTTCGGTCTCGATAACTGCTGCACAAATTTTAGGCATTCTTCGAAGCAATGTTTCAAGACCGTCCGCGTTAATTTGTTTCCATGCGTTCTGAAAATATTCTCATAGGTGTTAGTTGTTCTGAACTTGTCGTTATCTAGTCCTTCGATCAATCTCATCTCATAAGAGCTTTATGGGGGATAAATCCGGACTTTGAGGACGCCAAACCATTAATTTTAGTTCATTTCTTGTTGCTTTTTTCTCTAAAAAATGTTTACAGATTCGAGGCGTATGCTTGGGGGTCATTGTCTTGCTGGAATACAAATGGCCCAACAACAACATGACTTCGCATGCATAGCATAATTTTGCAAAATATTAAAATACTATTTTTTCCGTATTGTACCACTAATTTTCACTAAATCATCTGTAGTTATTTCAGCAAATCAAGTCCACATCATAACACTATCACCTCCATGTTCGACGGACTCTTACCACTAGTCGTCGACGAACAAAAACTCTCCGTTGCGTACCAAATAACTGAAATTTGGACTCGTCGAATCAGTGACCAGTTTGCCACGTTAATCGTTTCTCTTGATGCTCTTAAACGTGCTGCGAATAATGGTCTCTTAACGATGGTAACAGAAACATTTGTTTGTCGTTGTGTATTAACGATATCCGGTGCCGTTAAACGCCGATCTCGTTTCGAAGTCGTTACTATAAATCTATCTTTAGATCCAGAACTCACCCGAGGTCGCCCTCTTCGTCTTCTATCAAGATTTTGTCCTGTTTCTTTTCTCCGGGCCAATGTATAATACACACTTTTCGATGAAATCCCTAACCGTAAAGTAATTTCTTTCTCGGTATATCTTTCGTCGCGAAGAGTACAAATCAACTACGTTATTCTACTGTCAACTGTCTGCGTTCTGGAATTTTTACTCTCAGTACTTTACCAAATCTTGTCAAAAAACTAATTCCCCACAGGAAAGTGATAAGATACTAAGGATTTACCACATGCACTAAACAATTACCGAAGTAGTACTTCGCACGTTTAGCACTATCTCATCCCCGTCAAACAATAATCGTATTCTTGGAAAAGAACAATAAAATATATTCGGGTGAAATTCGTATGTAAGTGTTTGTACTTCACGAAATGTGCGTGACAACTAGGGTTTTGCATACAATCATTTAAAGTAAGAATTAACGCTTTCACGATATGCCTATCAGTTGTACTACTTTAAAAGAATTGCACATTGCTTCCAAACCTATGGATGGTAATGTATATAAATGATCAAGTCTCTTCAATTACATACTGCAATATACATATATTCATTGTTTACTGGTTTACATTAATCCCATTTAGACATTTATTAAGATTTCTGTCCGATATGAACTAGTCTATAAAGCGATACTGTAATACCCATAGCGCCAATTTATAAAGTATGATCCAATTAATTGTTTAGGTCTTTAAACTGAAATATTGGCAAAACTCTACAGTGACTATCATCCTATATTTGTCAGTTTTATAGGTTGGACTATTACAAAAGTGTTCTTAGGGTAGTAGTCAGATATAGAGAAAGAGGAAGTTACATATGAAGACTGGTCGTCCAAGCTGTATTACTCCACAAGATGGCCGATTTTTGAGACTACAAGCATTACTTCTGAGGCATGTAACAGCAAGGCAAATACAGATCGACTTGGCTAGAATCATAAACATTCGAATAAGTATTGAAACGGTTCGTAAAAGGTTGAGTCAGAGTGGAAGAGCCACCGAGTGGCCCGCTTAAAGTATGATAGGGAACACGTCAATTGGGGAATGAATAACTGGGCCAATATACTCTTCACAGATGAGTCAAGATTTAGTTTTTACAACTCCAATCGACGTATGCCCGTGTACAGACAAGACGGTGAAATCCACCCCTAATTTTCGTGGTGACCCTATCATGGTTTGGGGAGGCATAGCAGGATCTGCAGTGAGTAGCAGTAAACAGAGGTATAATGACTACTCACAGGGTATAACAGACATTTTACAAGACCATGTAATACCATACGCACCAATAATAGGCAACGAATTATTGTTAATACACGACCCATGTAGGATGAGGTTAACATTCCAGTTTTAATAATAATAATAATAATAAACTTTATTGCCCAACAGAGTAAGAAGATCCAATGACAGGACAAAATATAAAACAAAATTAAGTACAGTATACAAAAAATATATCTATGTGTATATATAAGCTGAAATATATACAAACTAGTGTAATATACAAGTAAAGGAAAATAAAAATTATATTGCTAATACTTCTAATCGCTAATAGCAAATAAAAAGAATAAAATGGAAAAAAGAAAACTACAGAGGAACGAAAGAAATGAAAAAAAAAATCCTCACGAAAGAAAAAAGGGTCATTGTATAAGACGTTAAGACGCGGTAAGTCCAGACATAAATCCTATCGAGAATGTGTGGAGCTATATTCACAGCATGGTAAGGATCAAAATGTTGCCCCAGTAGAGCTACAAGGATTAGGAGATGTCCTCCGTGAGGAGTGCGAGAATTTAGATCAAGTTTAAATATATACGAAGGTTAATTGAATCCATGCCAAATCGAATGCAAGCGGTTACAAGAACCAGGGGTGCCAATACCCTGTAATTTTTTTCCAAAAATATTTCTTTTACCATATTTGCTTAATAAAAATTTCAAATATAAGTTTCTGTTTACATATTTGATCCCTATATGATTTAAATAATCATAACTGTTTCTTAGAGTATATTAGGGTATATTTAAAAATCCCTCTAGTCATAAAATCATTCTTGTGTTACAAAAATTAATTATGCGCTACTTTCTCCCCGGTAATAAAATAATGGGTAATGAATAAATGCTTATTTTGTATTAAATTATTGTAGTTGAAACTTTGTAAAGGATAATGTTTAGTGATTTTGCAAGCAATAAATGCTGGACGCCACAATATACTCGACTTTTACTGGTGAAAAGTACAAAAATAGATAGTATAATTGACACGAAATATATAGGCACACTCCGCACATAAATCAGAATAGTTTGTATGGTGCGGAGTATTCTGATAACTTTCGTGTAAGTAGTAATATTCCAATGGGACATTTTTCGTTTTAACTTGTTTTATTTATCTTGGTTATTTTTCTTATTTCTCTTTAGACATATCGAAATGCAGTACACAACAAAAATTCAATAAAAAAATTCGATATTATTCATTCAACTTGTCCTTCCCGATAATATACAACGACCGCAAAAAGAACGCCCCAGCGCCCAATCATAAGTCAAAATATTAAAATTATACGCGCAATGCGAGTAATGTGACAAAGCACATTACCCGAAATGATATATAGCTTTCAAACATTGATATAAATTAGGCTCTTAATAATCCCGTAACGTTCAAGCGGGCTTTTTTTCTGCTAGCAGCTCAGCGTTCGGTTCGGGATCGTCGCCGTACCGAATCTAACGAGCGTGTGGTGTGCGTGCAGTCTCGCGAGGCGATTTATAGATGTTAAAATAGGTGTATCCATGTTTGTAAATAGTCACATACCGGAGCAATTTATATATTTAGCGGGAGATTTATCACTTGTCGGTTAGATTCGAGGAATTTTAATCCGGAGCGACTTCCTCATCGAGAAAAGAACTAAAAAAAAAAAAAGAGAAAGGAAGCGTTGGAAGAAAACGAGAAGAGAAAAGATATACGCCGAAGGAACAAAGAGGGAAATGATGAGGAACATGATGTCGCCTAGGGTACAGAATCAAAGCTTTTAATACCTATTACAAAGGAGACTAAATTTAAACGAGAGCCAGGTTAAAAGTGTTATTGTTTGCGTAGTTCTTTTTAGAGTTTTCTTTTTGTTCTTTAAAAATAACTTAATGCTCGATTTATATAAAGTATATAGTTGCTATTTGTGTATGTTTTTTAGATATTGTTTATTATGAGCAATTTAAGTGTTTCTGTAAGGAGCAGATTTTCTCGGCATATGAAATATATTTGGCGAATATTCAGGAAGCTACAGTCCCTGTCCATTTTATTAGAGCCATCTTATAAATTTAAGCTTTTGTGTGTTTACAACGCGATAATTTACAAGTCCAAGCATAAAATTCATGAATAGGGTTTACAATACCTATCTAAATATGTTCCCTAAATATCTTTTTAAGAAATTGAGAAAGTGCCACTTAATGACCTCTTGCCTATTATTATCCCCGTCATGAATCATTCTGTACTGTATAGAAGATGGGTAGAAACAAGAAAGATTGAAAGACACAGTAATTCGTATTTATTTATTTATGTAACGTTATTTTCCGTATTTATGTGTTAGTGTTACACGTTAAGTTATTGCTAGTATGCGCTTTATATTTTTTCGCTATGGGTAAAAAGAAGGAAACACCAAATGAGAAAAAACAGCGTATTGAGGCATTGTTACGTACAGGAATGTATTCTCAGCGCGCAATTACAAAGAAAGAAGATGTATCCCGACAAAAATTAGTGAAGGAAAAGATACCCACTACAAGTAGCAACTGAAAACCGACGTTTATTCGCCAAAGAAATAGGAACTGTAATATCTCAACAAGGAGTGCAAATATCCACGCGTACAGTGCGTAGATGACAAACACCACTTGAAAAAGCCAAGATTAACACCGATGATGAAGCGAGCAGGTATGAATGGGCAAAACGCCATCAACATTATACAATTAAAGATTGGCGAAACGCAAGACAAAATAACTTAAATGAATAAGTAAATCAAGCAAAATTTTTCTCCTTGACCAATGTCTTTTCGTTAAAGATCGTATTGAAGGATGAGTCAAAATTAGAAGCCATGACTAAAAGAGCTCAATTTGTTAGACGACTTCCATTGGAACGGTTTGGTCAAGCTACTGTACTAAAAGCGTCAGTTGTGGTATGGTCCTGTATATCAGTCGAAAGTTCTGCATCACTGTATTTTTGGCAAGAGTCCATGAATTAACACCAATATTATATTGGAGGATGTCTTGATGCTATATATCAATCATTTAGATCCGAATGAAGATCCTTACACATTCATGTACGATAAGGCATCATGCCACATGGCCAAATCCATTCAAAGTTTTTTAGAAACGCACGCTCTGCCAGTGTTATCTTGGCAGGGAAATCCTCGCGACCTCAATGCAATTGCGAAAGTGCGGAGTAATCTAAAATCACACGTGTATTCGAGAAGAAACACCACAAAGGAGCAATTAGTAAGAAATATTGAGGATGGGTGGCGAAATGACGGTACAATTAGACACACCATTAACGCGTACATAGACAGTATGCCAAAAAGAATAAGAGCAATTATAAAAGTCAAAGGAGCCATTACAAAATATTAGTTATATAGTTGTGACGATGTCTATAAACTGTTCTGAATAAACTTATGCTTGTACAATACGTTTTTCATTATATATTTTAACAAAATCGCTATTTTAGCGAGTGGCCCTAATAAATTGGACTGTGTATCTGTTAATTCTCAGGAAGTGTTTTGCCTTATACGCACCAAACAAGGCTCTATCAGAATTCCTGGCTACTTTCATGTTGGTGATGAAAATATCAATAATCCTGATAAGATTGTGAATGCGTTTGCTGTCAGATTTTTAAGTACACAGATTTTAACTATTCTAGCAATTCTAATTCCCACATCGTCGGTATCAGCTACAACTGAGGATGAGCTAATTAAAATAATGGCTAAATTTCCTGATAGGTGCACTGCGAGTGATGATGGAATTCCGGGCTTCGTAATTCGTAATACAAGATTTGTTCTGGAGAAACCAACGATAAAAATCACCAATCTTTCTTTGCCTACATCTGTCTTTCCTGATCTCTAGAAACGTGCTCACTTAGCACCAGTGCATAAAAAGGCGGATTCTTGTGTAATTGATAATTACAGGCCGGTAGCAATTTTAGGTAATTTTGCGAAAGTCTATGAATATACTATTCATTCCAGTCTAAATAATAGTGTCACATCTACACTTTCTGGACGTCAGCATAGCTTCTTACCTGGAAGATCTGCAGTAACTAACTTTTAGGCAGTTGTTATTCAATACATTAGTGAGATACTTGATAACCGTGGTCAAGTTGACGACTTTTCATGTGCATTTGATACAATCGACCATGGAACTCTGCTCAATAAGCTGTATTGTTTTGGATTTACTTCCTCTTTTTCAAGCTTATGAGCTCCTATTTGTCGGAGCGTATTAACTACGTATTTTATTGTTGCGGTAGAGCTCCAACTTAAGACCACTATTGTTTTTACTATTTATTAATGATCTATTGGTCAGCCTTTCCTGTCCGGGTTTGGCTTATGCTGATGACATTAAGATATATTCCGCTATTTTCAACCAAGAAGATGTAGTACTCCTTCAGATAAATGTTTCCTTAATAACCGTCTGATGCATAAGCAATAGATTCAAGCTTAGTGCCGGCACATTGCCTTCACATGCAAAACAAATTCCTAAAATTCATTCTATGCTATAAAAGAGAAGATTCTAAAGATCTTGGAGTGATTTTTGTTTTTAGAACAAGTTATCGAAAAATTTCGATTTCTTCTGCAAAAAAATATTAATCTGGATGCAACTACCATCACTGGTGTCCGTAAACCTTCTCCTGTTCTTGCTTAGAAAGGTTGAAAACAAGTTGGATCGGTAACATGTGGAGAATAAGATAATCTATAATGTTGTTAGTTGCATGAGAGCTTCTAATCTATGAATACTGCCAATGTTTATTTTTAAGCGAGGAAGAATCAAGGAACCGCTAGTTGGTTCCATATATCGGTGATTCAGTTCAGGGTGAATTACGGAAAATTTATTTTTGAAAGGACTAACCAATCTTCAATAGAAAATTGCCCTACTTATTACGGCCAACTATGGGTTACACAAAGAACAAGATTAAAGGATGCAAAATGGACTCACTTTAAAGTACTTAACAAAAACACTGCAGAAAAAATATATTCTGTTCAGTGTTTCGTCTGAATATGCTCGAAGATCTAATTGAATAAAATAATTTTTAATGTGTCAAAGTTTACTTCTTAACACGTGACTACATATATTATACCTATTCTTGCTACGTTCTGCTACATACCGTGTCTTACTGATAACTACTATCACATGCTATTCACTCTTATGTCTAACTATAGAATTCGTATTCTACCTTACCGACTTCCGCGTGTGAGCGAGTAAAATTAAAATTTTAAATTGAAATTTGTACACATTTTATTTAAAGAACTGTCAATTTACCTTTACTTTTGCCTCTTAGAAGGATATTTTGCTACATACCTGAAACAAAATACACAATGAATTAGTTAATTTGCTTTGGATAGAAATTCGAATTAAAATTAACCAATCCCCCTTTTTTTTTTCTAAAGTAATTCACTTTCTTCGAAATCGTGTCAACGGTATCTAAATTTTATTTTATTGTTTCGTCTTCAATACATCTCGTTACTAAACTATTCAAGAATGAAAAATACTGTCTCCATTTTGACAGTTATAGCGTACTTGCAGACATGAACGACTCTAGTATATCGATAAACGTGACGTTTCTTGGTTGTTACCTTCGGCTATATTAGTTTCTCTACGAGATCCGTTTTTTCCCATTCTTTTACAAATTTGCATACCAAATGAAGAAAACAAAAGTTACCCAAGCGCGACTAGTATAGCGTATGATAATGAATGAAATCAGATGAAGATCTTTCTCTCGAGAGTAAAGAGAACTAAACCGGGGGAATTGTCAATTAGTGACAATATCCGCTCGATGGGGATACCGATAGGGACTATCGCCGTGTGTGGCAAAGAAGGCAGGGTTTATAATAATCAGGGCCGACTCGAAGGAGCGGAGCGGGCTGCGTCGCGGAGAGAGAGACATCTGGCGGGCCGCGGACGCATTATCGGATGACATAACTAACGAGGGACGCGCGGATATCGGACTAGGTCTCCTGCTCGCACACCTTCTATGGGTTCGCGATGCGGCGAGATGGAGATGACGACGATAATGACGTCGATAAGCCATTGGACACCTAGACGAAGAAGATTATGAAGCGATTAGAAGCGCGCGAGGGAGGAAAAAGTGACAGCAGTGACATATCGGTAATGCTGGATAATGGAGTTGATTTTGTGTGGGACTATTTCATTATGTTAGGGTATTTTGATTTGGATATTTGTATCAATGAATTTGAATCGATTGTGTTTTGGTAATCTTATCTACACAATTCGTAAAATGATTAGAAAAAGAAAAGGGCGCCGAAGATAGCTTGTCCTTCAAAGATCGCAATTTTTGCCCTTCGAAGATACTTGTCTAAATCTGTTAAACGAGCACCTAAACAGTTGTTCCTTAAAAGTAATGGATTACGCTGTTAGATAGATTCATCACTTCGATTTCAAGAGGTTGATATTGAATTTTGAGGCCGCAATGGTCGAGTTTCGTCTTTCTTTCGTTTCTTGTGTTTGTTACGGTCTCCAGATTTCTAAAGTACGCGGTTATGAATAGAAAAAGCGTGAATTGAATAAATTGCAACCTTACAATTCTTCAGTAATGATAAAATTAGTTTTCTTGCAAACTACCAACGTTTCTAAATTTCTGAAAAAATATCAGCTTCGGTAGGATTTGAACCCACGTCCTCTCGATTACCGGCGGAACGTCATCACCTAGTATTAACATAAATTTTTGCTATATTACGTATTGTTTGCTCTTTAAGCATTATTTGATTTAAATTTAATATACGTACATATGTGTACTAACCCTATTATTGTTAGTTTCTTCCAAGCCGCGCAGATGGCGCTAAACGTGGAACTGTTGAAAGCCAGGAATTGTCGTATCTCATTATCTCTGATCATAATCAACTAGATTACGGGACTGCTTGTGACTTCAAACCACTTTTAATACGTAGATGTCGTAATGTCTGTAGATATATCGCTAATATCTCAGCAGATATAATGTTACTAAAGGGAGTTATTAATTAGATTCATATGAAACTTTCGTTGGTATTAGTAATGATAAAATTACGATTTTCTTGCAGATTATCAATATTTTAAATTTCTAAAAAAATGTCAGTCTCGGTAGGATTTGAAGACACGCCTTCTTCGACAGCCCCCTGGTCTAGTTGGTTATGATGTTTCGCCGGTAACGGAGAGGGTGTGGGAATTTCCACATGTGAAGTTGCGCGTGTCACTAAACTTCAACACTCTTCGAAAAATGATCTCTTCCTTGGCGGAGAGAGGTGAATTTTGTCGGTATATTTCACTAAGATCTCCTCAACTTCCATCATAAAATATTGGTACTGTGCTACTATGGTTTTTGTGAACGCGACCAAATCATGAATTTGTCCATTCACATAGCTGCAGATCAGCGTAAGTTAAAATGAGACCAACCTTATACTTTAGAGATTTGTCCGAAACAAAATACTTCGAATAAAGTTCACTTATATAAATCATCCTATTTTTTTGACGTTAAGCTTGGAAGAGAACGAATCTTTACCATTTTATTGAGATGAATTTTATTCGTACTTTATTTGTTTCTAGACATTACAAACTTCAAAAAAATCTTAATTAATTTAAAATCTCCACATATACTGGAACAAGCACGAAATCCGCCACAATTACGCCAAAAGGCGTACCACATCTTCTCTACTTACACAAACGCGCATATTCATGTAAATACACAAGAAGACGTACTTGCTAAGGCTGAGTATCGGCTGGAAGGTTCGGAATTTATTTCAGTCTGGCAAGAATAACACATACCTCTTGCGCTTGTATCAGATAAGAGCACGGTAGGCTTTTAATTAAATTTACAATTAGCGTCCGACGTGCACCCACTAATTAATACGGCAAAGGAGCAACGTTGGTTCGGCGAGACTGCGTCGACGACACTGGGGTGCCTCAGGGTAGCGGAGCCGCCGAAGAAAAGTCGAAGACTACGTCGACAAGAACGGAGGACTTTTCGGCGGCGTGTACGAGATGGGGAAAGGAATAATGAGGACGGATATACGGGGTGTCGCGTTTGGAATTGGTTACTTGCAATTATTTACAACATATCACGGTTAATTCTAAAATTTTCGTTCATTTAATTTCGATACTCAGTAAAATAATAAAGTAAAAATTTTCCAATGTTAAATTATTTGATCTTTCGTAATGGATACCTAAATTGGCACAAGAATAAAATTTAATTTACGTGTTTTGGGAGTCTGCCGTTTATATTATGTATCTCCAGTTTCTGGTGCCGTTTTAAACTCTAGTTTTATTTATCTCTGCTACAAATACGACTACTTTAACGTAAGAAACTAGCACTACATCAGCATTCTTTGAAACGTATTGTTGTAGTGTTATTTCAATATACGGGGTGAAAAGCTGCGAGCTTTAGTATTAACAGGAAGGTTAAAAAAGAATTTAAGCCTTTAATTGTCGTAATATAATTTGAAGTATGACTTAGATTAATTGGTAACAAGTCTGTCAACAGTTTCATCGATTTTTACTACTCATTGAACTGATGCTACTGCGACATCCTATTTCAGTAGAAAACCAAAGTAAATTCGACGGACTTCTCATTTGAACAGACGATATTTTGTGTGTATGGCACTTATAGAAATTGTAACACAATTTATACATATCATTACATCGGTTTCCCTACAGAGCCCGAATATTAGAATGCTACTATAACGGAATAATACTCTAATTTACACATAGGTTTCCACTGGTAACAAAAGGTGCTATTACATTCTTTTTTTTTTTGATGTTTTATTTAGACAATTACTTGAGTTTCCCAACAAAAACATTATTATTATTGTTTTCGTATCAAATACATAAAATTAGATACGCTATCGTTTTAGCTATTTCTTTGTTTCAAATCAACCTTCCAATTTTATCAAGATGCATTTTTCATGCATAAATAAAAGACATAAATCTTCTCCCTAAACACAATTGTATCTCTTGCACGGGCCTCTCTATTAAAACATTCCAAATTAATTTTATTCATACGGTTCCATTCGGACGGTTATAAAAAGAAATCGACAGTAGAACGAAGAATTCGAAATTTTCAAAGACGTTCCATCGGTAAATTAGTACAAAATTAGAACATACTATAAAAAAATACACGTATCGTGGAGTCGAGGAAACAAAAAGAACGGAAAGCGAAGCGGAGACAAAAGACTCCTCTTCACCGGTAGCGGGTTCGTTCTTTAAGTGCAACCGGGAACAAATACAAACGAAAACTTGCATTTATATACAAATAAACAATCCAATTCGGTTCTATAAGCGTAGAAGCACGGGAGACAGCAGTCGGCTAAGATTAAGATCACATCTCTCGGATATTTAACATAAATTTTGCCGGTCTCTTTTGCCCGGTTGATTTGTATGCAATTAGTAGCCGGAGATATACTGTCCCTATCGTTCCGACCACCGTATTAACATATCCAGATATTCTTGAGTCAGGTTCGCCTCTTTCGGCTTGTAACGAGGCACTGGTGGAGTAGCAATTACACTTAGCTACAAAAGTTATTGTACTATTGTTGTTATAGATCTTCATACGGACAATGTTGAAGGAAAATTTATGTCTATATGTACATTGATAGCAAGCATAAAATATGTTTCCTTTAAGCTAGTGTCTGTCAAACTTCTTTACATTACGATACACTGAGTAACGAAGTTTCATTTTACGCCTCACCAAATAGCAATCCCAACAAAAATTAGATATACTTTATTACTATGAATAAAAATAAGTAAATTCGTACTACAGATGCTCTATGAACTTATAATATGTATACGGTGTCTGAAATAAAATACACAAGTACGGAAAATGAAAAAGTGTAATTATATAGAACACGCTCTAAAAAAATTAGTCAATTACGACGCGGACGTCAGAATTAGAACACTCAAGGAAATTCCATCACAAAATATCAATATACAAAAGAAACTAGAAATATGGAAACAGTACTATGAAGACAAATTTAACACAATAAATACAGAACAAAGGATAACCATAGAAGAACTGAACCACCAACATGAAATAACTGTAGAAGTGCAAGAGGCCATACAAAAAATCAAGATAGGGAAACCAGGTGAAGATGATGGCATATTACCAGAAACGATCAAGTGGCTAGGACAGGGAGGAAAAAAAATGGACATGGGAGATGTTAAAAACAATATGGAACGAACAGAAAGTACCAAAGGAATAGGAAAATATGTGAATCCCGATTTACAAGAAAGGATAGCAGATCCAATGCGAGAACTATAGAGGTATATGTTTAGCACAAACAAGTTAAAAACTATAGATAAGAATACTGGAAACACGACTAAGAGTTTACGCGAGACATAGACTAGAAGAAGAACAGGCAGGTTTAGGCCAGAGAGACAGACGAGCGACAACATTTATATAATGAAGAACTTAATAGAAAGAAAAAATTGAAGAAGGAGAAGAAATGTTTCTAGTGTTCATCTATCTGGAAGCAGCATTTGATACGATGCATCCAGGAGAGACATGGGAAAGTTAGAAGGAAATGGAAATCCCTAAAACCCTGCGGGATGCCAGTAGAAGAATATACGAGACAGTAGGATTCTGGACACAAATTGCAGGGAAAAAATCGGAAGAATTCCAAATGAAAAAAGGAATAAAACAAGGTGATTGTCTAAGTCCACTCTACTAGTCATGGACAGAGTGGTCAAACGAATACAAGTACAAACCGGACAGCACAACACAATAATAGGGTACAGAAATTTAGAACCTGTAAGAGTGAATACATAAATAGATGATCCTGATTGCAAAGTGTAAAAATAAAATGTAAAAGCTAAAGACCATCTAGGCGAAGGAAATAGAAAACGTGAAAATGGAAGTAAACGTAATCGTAAACGAAAACCGAGATAATAGAATCAACAAACAGAAATTACGTGCAGAGGCAATACATTGTAGAGGGTGACCACATATGAGTATTTGTTAGTGAGTTAACCAACAGAGCGAATAAATCAACAAAAATACACTACTCTTTAAATAACACAATTCAAGGAATTGAACAAAATATAGACAAAAGTAAAAATATATAATACTATACCAATCCCAGTAATAATGAATGCATGTGAAAACTGGATATTGCAGAAGAAAGATGAAGTAAAGATAAATGTAATGGAAATGAAACATCTAAAAATAAAAAAGAAGAATAAAAAAAAATAATGCAAAAAATGAGCACAAAAAATAAATTGGTAGTAACATATTGTAAAGATGAAGACAGAATTACAAGAAAAATAACCTACGAGGAAATGGATGGACCAGATAAGAGAAAAAGGTAGAAGAAAGGGAAAAAACTTACAAGAAATGAAAGCAATGGGAAGAAGTAAAAGAGAGTGGAAAAAGGATACAAAAAGGACCGGAATCCTTATCCGACACCTGAAAAGGTATAAGGATTTGAAAAGAAGTAGAAGATTACGAAATATAATTGACAATTGCGAAACACAAAATATTCCTTAGAGCTGCGCCATGTTTGTTTTACTTTGTTTAATTCATTACAGTTCGTTTATTTTATGTAACGAAGATGCTTTGTAAATGTTAAAATCCAATTAAACAACCTTCTCAATTAAATAGTTCCTCAGGCTTTCACGGCCGTTTTCCATTATCGTAACGGTTCCCGGATTCCACCATTCCTACTTTAATGACACGAAGAAATCCAAGAACCTTTTCAATAACTGGGGGCATGATTAAGTACTACAGTCATGAACTATCGTGTGCACAAGTATCTGGACACCATTCTTTTTCGTATGCAATACGTACATATCCCGAAAAAGAATCTTTTCAAACAGTACACAACTACATACTACCTTCAGAGCACTTCTTTAGCTAACTGTACATCAAGTACAGAGGGCGCCGTAGTATTGGCGAATGCGCGCGTGGGTCCTTCCACAGATGTATGTTCTGCATAAGTGCATTTTTGTAGGCCTCCGACTGTTGGGGCAACAGCGACGGCGAAGCCGTAAGTGCATTTACGTGTCGGCCCGCTCCGAATATGCGAAAAAATGTATAGCGCTTAGACATAATACGACATGAATGGGAATCGATCACCGTGTCGGATGAGCTGTTCCCTGTCGACGACGTCCTCCTTGTGATTTTATTTGTGTACGTACGGCGTTAGGAGCAGCGCAGAAATGCGCAAAGGCGACGCGAAAATACGAGAGTGGAGGAATTTTGTTTCGTGAAATTTTTCAGGACATGATCATGTAGAAATACGAATCCTTGCGTTGGTCTGAGGTATGAGGCATATACTAAGAATATATATATATATATATAGTTAGTAAATTATTTTGAATAAACAATACAACAAACAAAAGTCGATGTTTTTACTATCGTTACAAAGAATGCCTGAAAAAGGGGTTGAATTTCAAAACGCAGGAGCTTGTGTTTAACCTTTTGACATATTTTGAAAAGGAAAAAGGGAACTGGGGCCTTCTCTTATCTTTGAATGCAATTTATGAGGTAGATATATCGTAAGACATTCACAGTTTTATTTACAAAGAGTGTATTGTTGTAGAGAGTAAGAGATGTACTTGGTGTGATTCGACAAACTATTTGTGCTGTAAAGAAGAGGAAATTTCAAGTATCTGTTCTGTCATCCCTTAGACCTAAGGTACTTCGTCCTAAACCTAAAACAAATGATCTGCGAGGGATAAGAAAACTGGAAGTGCAGAATGCTGTTTACAACATGTATCAACAAAGTAACAACAGTTACATAATTGGTTTATGCGATTTTACTGTAATCGAATTGATCTAGGCCACGACAAAAGGATATTATAATAAAAATATTGGTAGGGATAGTTATTATGATGAGAATGTACTAAATATGTGGAACGAAGCATTGGAACATTGCACACTGAACACCTGGAAGAACTGTGTAAGACACACAAATAATTTAATAAGAAATTGGTATGAACGAGAAAGAAACGTAGTGGAGATGGTCATCGAGCCCATAATAATTGCCAATCCCAACGAATCTTCAAGTTCTGAAGAAAAAATAGATGATTGAAGTCTTCGATGACATCTTTTATATTATAAATTCATAAATGAGTGTTTTTATTTAATGTTTACTTGTTTATTATAAATATGGTTTTGTTGCCTTGATACCTTAAAATATTATTAAATAATAAAAACGATGTGTATTGATTTATCAATAAGAATGGCTGTTTGTTACATAGAACGTGGAGTCAGTGGTTAGATAACTTAATTGAAATAGAAACATACACACTAAGCGTCATTTATTAAAAATAGCAATTCGACCTAAATCGACCATAATCCTTCACATATTGGTCAGTATTTGTTATTTAAAATTCCAAACCTATTTGAGGTTATATGTTAGATATTCAAATAAATATATTTTTCATTAAGTAGTTGCTGTAAAACATTACTAAATCGAAAAATAACTAATTTTGTTAAAACAAAATAATTTGCGCTACAATATATTAAATTTATTTTAAAATTAACTGTTTATACGGTATTTAATTTGAACCAGAAGTATCGATTTGTCGAAACAGAATTAGCTATTATAGTATTTTTAACGCTTCTTGCAGGATGTTTTGGGTCATTGTCGCGAACCAGTTTCCAAGAAATTGACAAATTTTCGTCAGCATAGGGGACAAGAACATTTTCCAATATGTGGATGTACTGATGTTGGTCTATTATGCCTTTTATGCAATAAATAGGTCCAACACCTCTCAAAGACATGCATCGCCAGACCATCACATTTCCTCCTCAGATCCTTCAACGAAACAGGAATTTCCATTACTTAAATCATCGTCGAAAAATTCATGGTGCCCGATTCGTATAATAATAATAATATTAATCTTTATTTGTCCAACGATAACTACCACTTACAGAACAACATACAAACAATTGGTGCAATTACATTGATTATGTATATACCTCATGCGTAATACTATTACAAATCAACACACATGTACAATACATTTCATAAAAATTAACAACATCCTAACAATATTCTATGAGTATATTCTGTTGAAATTGATGATTTGGCCAAGCGATCATGTGTAACGTGGTGGTACTCGGAAATCGACATAAGCTAATAACGATGGTGAATCTATTTCATTAGATAACGGATTAAATGAAAATCTTGCGCTGTTTTTATGGCGACAATCTTCTAATGAATTAAAATTATGTTGCTGCAGCAATGTTACATAATCTGAACCACGATCAGGGCAAATACCGCTAGCCTTATAGCTAAGGTATTTGAGGAACCGCTTTTGTATACGATCAATTGAAATCACCTGATACGTGCAGTAAGGATACAAATTAAGTTGGCATATTCCAATTTAGATCGAACAAGAGTTAGTACAGAGTACTTACCACTGAGATGTCACGAAAGGCGCGAAAAGTTCTTATTAGAAAACCCAAAGATTTAGCTGCAGAAAGACATATAGCAGATATGTGATTAAAAAATCCCTCACTTTTTCAGTTCTTGCAAGAAATGTAGGACCAACAGAGTAATTAAAAATGACCGTATTAGAGCATCTGGTATAAGAGATCACTAAACGTTTGCCAATATTTAGAGATATGCCATTCAGACCACACCAATCATTAATAAGGATAAGGTAAGTCTGCAACTTAACACAATCAACTAGCGAATCGATAACATTGTAGATTTTAAGATCATCCGCGTATGCTAAAGCCTCACATTGTAATTTATCGGGCAAACCATTCAGAAAAATGTTAAATAAGAGCGGCCCGAGATTAGAACCCTGCGGAACTACAGATAGTATTCTAAAGCGAGTGGACGAATAACCATTATAAAAAACGTAACCACTCCTTCCAAAGAGGTAAGATGGAATCAACTTCACCAACGAAGGGCAGACGCCAATACCTTACAATGTAGCACAAAGTAACTTGTGATTAATACGGTCAAATGCCCTAGCAAAGTCAGTATAGACAACATCGACCTGCTGATGACGGGGTGATATTTGCCAAGTTGGTTACTGCGGATCTACCTGACATAAATCAAAGTTGATGGATTGACTAAAATGGTTTAACATATATTATGGAAATCGTATGGAAACTTTGTGATGGATGGATCCACTCTGATTATATCCTTTGTTGTCTAAACTTTAATGTTTCTAGAATTACATCACGTTCTTTTCCAACATGTTCATTATCTTTTTCTGGCATCAACCTTTTTCAATCCTCTCCACTTGTGATGTGTCGTATCTCAGATTTTTATTACGATTACATTTTCTTTCCATACACTATGTCACTGTAATTATTAATTAATTTTTAGTAAGAGTGCCGAATATTTGAATTACAAAGGTTGTACGGTATTACCCAATATTATTGATGGAATAAGTTCAAAATATTCTTCATAGTTTTCGAATGTCACTTCGCTTTTTCTATTAATACCTCTGTAAAGTTGGCCAAGCAACCACACTCAAAAACTTATTTGTACAGGTTGTAGTTAGCACTTGTCTACACCTATGAATATAATTTTCTCGGTGGAATGGAACAAAGCAACGCAGATCTGCCAACGTGAAGACAAATCGTTAGGTAGATAAAAATATCATAACAAACCACCTTGTTTAATAGCGAGACTATGTCTAAGATTTGTCAATTTTGACAGCGTACACGGTATTGGCATCACCGTTTAGCAGCTGCATGTTGCAATTTCGAAAAATGTGTCTTTGGAAAAGCAAAAAGCTAACCCGACGGTAATTTTTAGCTACAAATATTTTGGAGAGAATGCTAATTTATACATAGTTTATTTCGGTACGGTTTCAAGTTTACTTATGGCGTAAACAGATGGCTTAACATATGTAGGAATTACACGCATGTAAAAGTGCTTATCTTCATTGAGATTCGCCTTAATTTTCAGAATTCATGAAATCGTGGATCCGTGAAAATTACATACGAGAAACGTCCCACTTGTAAAAAATGCTTCAATTAGCAGTTATTATTCAAATTTCTAATAGAACACACAGATTATATGAAATGCAGCAATATTTTTCTTTCAAGTGCTGTTACCATAATTTTCAGCATCATTTCGCAGCCCAATTTCATGAATACTATCAATAAAGTTCTCTCAAAAGTAATCAGTTGTTTCTGAATTGTTAGCGCAAACTTTCTAATTAAAATAATCTCAAAGCAGATAATCTAGAGGCATTAAATCGCATGATCTGGTAAAGTTACGTTTCGTCTTCGAAAATTATATATTTAATTCCCCGACATTTTTCATAGATTTCGCAATACTGCTGCACTTCTATATTAGACTTGTTTTTGTATTAATTTCGGTGCACTGAATCCGAAAATTATATTAGTTTCCGCGCTTCACGGCAAAATTTAACTCCATGCCATCATCATCTTAGAAGAATCACCAATGCGACTAAGTTGTTACTTATGAACTGATAAGGAATAAACAAAGTATAATGTTTTAATAACTCATTTATTTATTTAAATACAATATCAGTCACGAGTATTGTACAAGAATTTATTTTAATAATTATTAAAAAATTACAAGAGTACTTGTAAAAACACAAACAACAACCAGGGAATAAATTTTCAATTGCTGCACTTTCTGGTGTGTATTTTAGTTTGGCAGTCTCTTTGAACATTACAACAGGGTGTCGACCATCATATAAGGATCCCATCTTCCTTGGTACCGAGTTTCCATGGTTTTTAAATCTTAACGAAATCTCTCGCCTAACTCATCGCTTACATCATACAATTTTTTGCGAAACCTATCAAGATGACTATGAAGGCAATGGAGTTTAATGCTCGTGTTACAACTTAGGCACTGAAATTTTCGAAGCATTGATTTCACTAAAACTTTGTGTTCATAAATTTGATGAAATTTGCATGTCATTAAATTTGAGGTCTATCAAAAATAAAAAAAAAATCTACAACAAATGCCGTAGAAAGAAAACCTAACGTCATACGGAGAAATGAGCTTCGTGTTTGGTATTAACGAATTACTTAAAAATAAGTATCAGATCTTGGTCGGTAGAAAGAAATTATTTGTTGACAAGTGTTATCCCCAGTACTAACGATTGCCCTCCGGCTAGCTGGCATTGGTTTCACTATCCAACATTTTGTTGCTAGATACGCAACCATCGCAATGGTACGGACAAGTACCTTAGTGCAGACCCCTTCTGGTATGTGTTTGCAAACGTCGAAAATTATTGTTTTGATGTAGAAAAGTTAATTTGTACGAAGGGTGATAGTTGTTTTTGCCTTCAATTACTTGCGTACATTATCTTGGTTATAAAGATGGGTATGTATCTTCGTATATATTAGAATATTATCCTATATTAAGTTGTAACCATTTAGACAATACTGAATGTATTGTTTTTTGCAAAGCTCGAACTACAAATCACTACATAAATTGTTGGTGTGTATTCCGTTAGTTTTTGTACGCTGGCTAAATATGATAACACGTTAGGTATTCTAGCGCTTCCATTAAATATTAATGAACACTAGATATCTGTTTTTCTCGACATTTCTATTCGTCAATATTCGCTTCCCTTTCAAGATCAAGTGCACACTGAATTTTAACAATTCTAAAAATTTTTCAGGGTTATTCTAGATGAGGGCAAAAACAAAATCAATACTCGCCAATTCATCATGGAAAAGACTTTTCCAGAAAGCATGGTGCAAGTTTAGAAACCTAAGCCATATGTATGTAGATATAGAATAACCCTGTATATCATTGGACTGCATTCAATTTACTCTGGACGGTAAATACTAGCCAGCTTGTAGCACGTCCTCATCGTGCTGCTCGGAAATCTGCTCAGCTGCTCCAATTAGTCTAAATGATATCTCGGGGTCCGGAATCGTAATGACACATCAGTAATTTCGCAGAAAATTAATATCCTCCGGCGATCGTTTTAGAAACGCTAAACAGCGGAGGACGAGTGAGTTGGCATGTGTTTTTCTCGTGTACGAACTTATATCTGTATACAAAATGAAGAACCATTTCAAGAAGAAACGTGTAGCATTTATATACATACAGTGCATGTATATTCAATCTGTTGTACTCATATTCTTGGCACGCGCAATGAAAACTTTCGTTCAGAATTTTCAATTCCTATGTGGATTGCTTCAATGAAGACTGCGACTATCGATATTTAGAGGAGAACAAATTGGAAGATTAAAACCTACAAGTCTTCACGGACGCATTGCAACAAAACAAAACCCTACTTCAACGGGAAACAGGCAAAAATGACACAAAGAAATTGGACAGTCGATGAAAAGGGTGCTATGGACTGATGAGTCGAAATTTGAGGTGTTCGGACACGCAAAGCCCCTTATTGTTGGAAGAGCGAAAGGCCAAAGAATATTGCAGGATTGTGTAGTGCCAAAAGTCAAGCAAGGAAGAAGTTCTGTGCTTGTTTGGGTTTTCTTCTTCCTACGTCGCTACAGGAGATGTGAAGTGAATCGAAGGTATTTTGCAAAAAGAGGGATATTTAGAAATACTCCAAGAAAATGCTATACCATCGGGGCAACGTCTAATCTCATGTCTGTATTTATGCAAAAGAAAGAATTCAAACACTCAGCAGTGATATGTAAAGATTTCTTAATGAAGAACAAGATAATGGCACTGTACAAATAATAACATGGTTGCCGCAAAGCCCCGATCTAAACCCCATCGAGTTATTATGGGATGAATTGGACAGGAGGGTCTGAAAAGCATTCCCTACCTCCGTAGGCCACCTGTGGAATATTTTACAAGAGGAATGGACTAATATGCCAAACAGAGTCCTTGAAAGACTAGTGGAGCGGATACCTCGGATTGTGAGAGCTGTCCATCACGCAAAAGGAAAACGGAAGAAATGTTTAAGAAGTCTTCGTTTATTTTTCGTTAGAATTACATTTTTTTACTGTTACGCTTTAATTTTAATCACTATTAATAAAATGCAATAAAAAATTTGAGTTTTGAAAAAAATGAGGCAGTTATCCTTTTTAGCACGATCGGCGGTTTATGGTTTTCTCCCTATCGTAAGGGGACTGTGGCAAAGGAGCAAGCAAACTATCGTCCACGGGCATCCATATAAGTACACAGACACGAAACAAAATCTACGGACAAATATTAAACGTACAGTGATGTGAAAAGCAAAGCCTGCGAAACCAAAGGCATAGCAAATAAATATGATACGTCCATTGAAGCATGGCGACGTCTATGGGCAAATAATATACGCACGTAGATGCGAAAAGCAAAGCCTACGAAAGCTTAGGTATGTATAGAAAATAAATCATAATACGAAAGATATAAGGAAGACCTCGGTAGTCAAGACTTCGTATTTACAAAAGACGTTGGCCGTCTATTAACCGCCACAGTCAATGTACTGGGTCTTCCAGCTCCTAAACAAAAGGCTCCTGATAAAAACAAATATATAAGTGTGCAAAGCGTATATCAAACATTTAAGGAGACCATATCAAAACATTAAACAAAATTTAGATTATAAAATCTCTAACGAAAGCAAACACATTTAAGCATATACATATATACAGAGTGGTGGTAATAACAAATTATTTAATTTATTTATATACACAGAATAAATTGTATTTCTTTTTCATGAGTTTTTCATTGCCAGTCACTTTCTAGTTGCAACCAGATAAATCCGTTATCAAGCATACATTGCACAGGATTTTTATTTTTATTGGTTGCGGCGATATAACATTCCACAATTGTCAGCGACAGTGTCCGTATCGTGATTGGGTTCGCATATAATCGTGTCGCCGTTCTGAAGCGCACTCCTTCCGAAATTACAAACCTGTCTAGTTTTCCAATCGCAGAGGACTTATTGTATCTCTAATATCTTAATCGATTAACTAATGTACTGAAAATTCATAATAAAGGTGACATATATGAACTATGAGATAAGCACAACAGGTATGTGTACTCTGAATATAGACCATGAAGTCTTTTTTGATTATTTGTTAGTTTCGCAGTTGCTGATGCTGGTGTTGCGATTAACGGCATTGTGGTAGTCGGCGTTGTGGTGGTCAGCGTTGTGATGGTTGACCTCATAATCGAAAGTGTGAAGCGGCGGTGGCTAAGGCAGTAATAAAGGCTGACACCTATGGTATGAATGGTATGACGCTGACTGCAATTCATTACATATGCATATTACGTACCTCCACTTTCATTTCTCAAGTGTCTGTTATCATCCAAAAATAAGAACATTAAAAGTATCGCAAATCCTTCACGGACTAGCCATTTCCCGATTTATAGAGACATTCCTGAAGTCCAGGCTTTAACTCTCAAGTGACAACTGACATGTAACTGTCATGTCAGTATCCCTAAAACTCCCCTTCGACCATACCGCTGTTGCTTTTTTCTTCGCTTACAGTGATTGATGGTTTTTTGGATTACTTGCCATCATAATAATGGGCTTGCCTTCTGAGAAACATGAGCGGGGGTTGAGAAATTTGAATTAATATTGTGGATAAGAAAGACATATACATGTATGTACATATGTATATGCTAGAAAGTAAACGACGATCATATTATAAAAAATACGTAAGTCAATATACCAAATAGTGAATTTAAAACTACCAGCATATACCCCTACAATCCCAGCTCTATACCAAATGAAGTCTTGGCCTCATCAATGGTATTAAGATGTATTGAGATCTCTTTAGAATCTTCAACAGATTTCGTTTCGGACATTCCACAGTTAATCCGTAATTGGTAAAGTAGAGTAGATATTTTAATTTACCCGCGCTATTCAAGACACAATTCTTTTTGCTTATAGTTACATTAACTAACGAATAAATAGTAAATGTGCTCTAACATAAAAATTACCACTACACAGGAACCCAGTCACCGGTCAATCAATCAGCGCTGCCTACCCGGACGGCTAGCGCGAGGGATGATTACTTATTGCGTAGTGGTGCAAGCCCAAGCCGGCTACTATCGGTAATAGAAGAAAAATCCCTCATCATTTTAATTTGGATTTCGTCGGGAGCACTCGACAACATAGCAGCTACTAAGAGTGTCCGAACACGGATAAATCTACGCCAAAGCCTGATATGACGGTTCCATACATAAGATGAGATTACACCGGATTCCATCCATACTTACCAATCTCATTCAACGCGGGACAGAACCTTTTCTGTTAAAATAGAAGAAGACATCTCCACTATCAGAGCAATGCAAGCAGGAATTCCCAGGGCTCGGTGCTGGCACTGCTCCTGTTTAACATCTACACTTCCGACCTACCGCAATCAGAAACTTGTCACAGTCCCTAATTCTAGCTCTACAAAAGGTTTTCAAAATGGCGAGTAAAGATAAATGCAGGGAAAACCACGGCCATCTACTTCACGCCACGTAGAAGACACGAAAACCCCGACGAAATCCCAATTAATAACCACGCCATCGGATGGCTCAAGATAGCGAAATACCTAGGGGCTGACCCCGAAGGTCCTGTACCCACTATTAAACGAAAGAAGTAAGCTGTCACTGGATAACAAGATCAATATAATTAATACAATAGTAATACCGATCGCCACCTACGCTGGAGAACTTTGGCATCAGGCAACTGAAGCGCAAAAGAAGAAAATATAGAAAAAAATCAACGCGATTCGCATCAGGGGCACCATGTTTCACCACAAATGCAACACTGTATCAAGAACTTATCCTGGAAACGCTCGAGACAAAAGAACACAAAACGCATAACACAGAATGGAGACGCATGATACAACAGTCAGAAGAATAATACAACCAGAACGACGAATAAGGAAAGAGGGTGTTCCACAAATTAAACGAAGAGCTGAGGAAAAGGCATAACATTACACGAAACAGAAAGAAAGAAAACAGGAAATATACACGCACACTGGACCTACAAATAAAATAAAAGCCACCTACCAAACAACTTGAAGAGGAAATGGAATAGGTCTCCGATCCCCGTTCAAAATCAATAGATCAAGAGACAGTCCAAGCACCATTAGTCAGACAATTAGCGAACCGTCAACATCGTCCTGAATACGCCGGGTGCAGTATTTGGCGAAACGTTTTATTCATATTTTTATCGAAAAAACACAAAATGCGAGTGAAGATTTGGATTTTTGACGAAGCAAATCAAACTCCAGTAAAATTTTTGCATTAAATTAAACAAGTTCAAAATGTGCATAATTGATACACAAATAGCACCTTTAATAGGAAGGAATGAGCCTGATGCTTTGGGAACAATACTTGCAATATTTGGCTTGAGTTTAATGAGGTATAGCCTCAGATCTTCACGGCCCATGATTCACAATCGATTGAAGATGGAAATGTTATTAGAAACTTTCTTGCAATAGCGTACAATATAAGGTAAGCAGAACCTGTGAATGTTGACTATGATTTGATGTATGCTCTTTTAAATCTGGCGCACCTCTAGCGAGACAAAGCTTCATAAGTGTTTCTTCGTACCCCAAAATACGTGAAATAAAACTATTTTGGGCTGAATAATTTGCAACTTTTTTAACCATTGAAATTCGAACAAAATATCTGTAAAACATGAAGTAAGCCGCTCTTTGTGTCTGGTTCCGTCCGAGTCGACAGATATATTTAAACGAACCGACGGTGGCATTCGCTTCCCGTCAAATACGCATTAATGAACGAATCCGCGACCCGTGTAAGTATTTAATAAACGTCAACAGCATTTCGACGACGGAGTGGTGCGGTAGTGAAGTTTTCACGTGCCATCACCGTCCGTTAAATACCGTTGACATCCGAGAGGAGACAGCATATCATCGAGAGAAAAATGCTACAGTCCTTACTTATTAAATTAGTACCACTAGAAAATTATGGTAATTCCGTATATAAAACAAGTACAAAACGATCTTTTAGCACTCCTTTATTAATAACCGTTAAACTAAATAAATATAGAAGTAGAATGTTTCGTATTTAGTACTACCTCCATTACACTTAACCGCAGCAGATATTATATTATCAATTTGTTTTCATTGCTACTGTTCCATACATCTTTGGTAATACTCATTAATTTTTCTTTACTAGTATATTTCCCCATGGGTATTCTATGTGTTTTTTATTGGATTTAGTTTTGAAGAATTTCCGGATGAATTGGCAATTTTTTTGAGTCATGTATAAATGGTATCTGGTGCTAGTTTCATCTAAGCTTTCAATATAAGGTAATAAACAACGAAAGCGTTTTGTATTATTTTGAGTCATCCATGGCCCAACAATTTTCAAAGTGAAAGTGTTTACTACAGTGAATGCAACCCTAATAATTACGACAGAGAATGCCGCTCTGTTCACATTTGGCATCTGCTGTTTACTGTTTATTCGGGCGTACTTAGTTTTCAACGTTTATTTTTATTTAATTGCACTATTTCCTTTGCTAAAAGTTCTTTTTAGAGATATAGTGACGCAAGTCGTTTGTGGTAAGTTTAGAGATGTTAAATAAGCATATGAAGACTTAAAACACTTTTTCAAAGGTTACGGTCCAAGATGCTCGGTCGACGACTTAGTTTTTGTTGCCGAGAGTTAGTTCGTCGTTTATTAGTGTATTTGGAGAATTAAAGGTGAAATGGAAGTCCTCTAATATCTAATTGATACTGTCCATGAGGTAAATTATAGTTGGTTAATATTACGTCAAAGTTTACGTTGTAAATTGTACAACGTAAGTTTGAGTTTCAAATGCATAGGGCATTTCGATGGGTATCATCTACACCACAAAACAGAAGAAAAAACTACCTACTGTTCCTTCGTCCAGTACTTCAACAGCTCTGTACAGGTCAATATTGATACTCAAAACAATTGATGTGTCAGGGAGGATTAAAATGGACGCTTTTTTTTCGCCTTGACAATTAGTCATTTAGCCACGTCAAAATTCTAAAATAGAAACGTCGAAAAGGAGAATCGACACAAAAGGAACAACACAAGGATTCACATATCACGACATGGGGCCGATCGTGCCGACTTGAATCAAAACAATACATACAGGGTAAATAAAGGAATCAAAGGAACGAAGCTGAATTACAGAACTAAAAGCAAAAGAAAAACAGAAACCAATCGCATAAACGTATTTTATTACGAATCAAAAATTCTATAATAATATTATAAAGGTCTATATTATTTTGTGCCAGAATAAAAGAGGTATTAACTGGGACGTAAGAAAAGATTTTACATAAATTTTGAAAGAATTCATTTCGGGATCTGCCGAAATTAGGACATCCAAGTAAAATATGGTTATCATCTGTCTATGTATCATACATCACGATTAAACTTTAAGCGGGATATCGCAGAACAAAAATGTTCGTAAAGTAACTTATAAGATGTACAATGATAGAAGTTCATTTACACAATTAAATTTCAATTCTAATTTAATGTATTCTTATAGAAAAAACATGTGACAGTAAAAGTATAAGTGCTTGAACATAGAAATATTTTACATACTAGTATTTCGTCACTGTTTACTCCATCTTTAGAGATTTAAGTTTAAAAAAGGTGATAACCGCAAAGCTCTTATAGAGAGGAATGATATTCCAGCATTACGATTTTCCCTCCAAAAAAACTACAATGAAATGTTGACATCACCTTTAAACAGATGTATACCTAGATGAAACGTGGATATTTTCAAACGGAAATGAAAGAAAATCATGACATGATAACAATATAAAAAGTGGCTATGATGGTAAATTATTTATTGTGTTGCATGCATGTACGAGAAGCAGCTTTGCACGAAATGCAAACTTGATATTTGCCTTAAAATCAAATGTAGGTTACCGTGGTGATATGAATAGCGATTTATTTACAAAGTGTGTTGAATAAACATAAACATAAATAATCCTTTCTTTAGAAGAACCATCAATAATTTTAATGGAAAATGCACCGTATCATAGTGTTTTACTTGAGAAGTTACCAAATCTAAGTTGGTTCAAATGAATTACTACTGCGTGGCTAAATAATAATAATATTACCTATGAAAATACAATGAAAAAGAGTGAACTTTTAGAAATAGCAAAGAGACTTAAAGAAGAAAAGGTTTATGTAATTGAAGAATTACGTTAGGCACATGCACGTGAAGTTTTAAGAATTCCTCCGTATCACTGCGATTACAATCCTATTGAACTGATATATAGGCACATGCGAAAGGGTATTATAATAAACATATTGGTAGAGGTGGTTATGGCGATATGTGGCAAGAAAGTTTGGACAGCTGTACACCATATATCTGGCAAAATTGCATAAACCATACAAACAAAATAATTGAAGGGTGGTACGAACGTGAAGCAAACGTAGAACACTTTATTCTGATAGTTAGTTATGGATTAGAAGAAGACACAGATTAAGTATATTTTTAATTGTCCTATCTGAATATTTTTTTCGATATTGACCTAGTTTAATTTAATATACTTCTTGTTATGTTTTGTATATCATATTATATAAAACTATGTTTGTTAATTAAATAAAATAAAGATATATTTCGTTTAATGAATGATTGGTAACGTATATTACATTAAACAGTTTTATGTTTCTTGTTTCAATATTTTCTACATTTTGATATAAAAATAGATTTTTGATGTGGGATCTATACTAGTAGAGTGATAAAGGCTTTTGTTGAGAAAATATTTAATAATTAGTTTAGCTCATTCAGCACCTTTCCGTAAGTACAAAAGTATTGGTACACTGTTATGAAATCCTGTTGGTTGCAATTACCCATGGATTGTTTTTCAAATACATCATCGATTGAAATGTTACACAACTAAGAAAATGAGTTAAAGATGATAGTAATCTCAAAATTTGACAATTGTTGTTTTCGTACAATTCATTTCAAACATGGTTGCTGCACCTGAATAGTAACTATGACGTAACTACAAAGTTTCGTGGTTATCAGTGTAATAATAAGGTATATTCTGTCGCGCAGATATTACAAGTGAATACGCCTACACAGTGGACAGCAGATCCGAAAAAAAGAACAGTAGAAAATATTGAAATCTATATTGTATATTCTTAGAGTCGTTTTATTATCTTGTGAGACTGGCGCTGAAACCAATTTGCGTTTTACAAAGAGAGCTAAATATGGTTCAATATATATGGTTCTAAAACTATGTTTCTTAAACACGTGATCTTTTGCAGTTACCTATTGCTTACAGTTGCTTAATTAGCTTGGTTGTGTTTGCATTTATATTGTTATTTTTCTATCCTTTTCATTATTTTATTAGCAATTTTTTTTTTAAACCATTTATATTAATTTCTTTTACTTGAAGCTAAATTAGCAGAACACATTGCAATTTATAATAAATTAATGCAAACCTAAACTATAGGTTAGAAACGGTTAGAATGTCTGAACCTTCGACGCCCAGCCAAACAACTTGTACAGTGTAATCTGCGATAAGTAAAACAAGGATCTATTTCTCAAAATATGTGCGGGAAATAGTTTGGAATGTATGTAATTAGTTTTGAAAGCATCACACAACAGCTGGTTGGTCTTATATCTTGCGAAAATGAAAGTATAATATTTATTTAGGCAAACTTCTGTCTGAAGTAACAGGTGTTTCAAGGGCCACTGTAGCGTGGATTGTTGGTCAAAGCAAAAAAATTCAAGCCGGTGAAGCAGCTGTGTCATCACAGATTAAGAAACCATCTCCAAAATCAACTGCTGATGATTGCGCTGAGTAAGTTATACGAAGATCTGTTCACAATTTTCATGTAACAAAAGAGCAAAGGCTCAGTGTTAGTGCCGTTTGTAATAAAAATGATAACGAGGGAATCAATTTTACTGAAAAGACTGACATAGCTATGTTAAATCAAGGTAGTAGTACATATAACACAGAAGCTACGTTTACGTGCAGTTTTTAACTAAGTCTGTATATATTTGTTACAAGTATTGTTATATATTCAAAAAAAGATAACAATAACCAAACTCTATGCAATATTTAAGGATATTGTGTGTTGCCATGTACTCTGAAGTCACTCGATAGACTTAGATACAGTCCCGTTGAGCCCATTATGTATTGTTCATAATCAGCAACATTCTACCTTCTTTGACTTTTTCTTGTATATATTGAATTGCTTACTAGAGATGTACTTCATGACAAATGACTTGGTATAACACTATATATAACCATTGATGTCGAAGTTATATTTTCGATTCAACTTTATCCATGGCAATATTGTTATTTTAAAACTTGTCATATGGCATTTAAGTTCTCTTCAATTAACCCCAAACGCAATCATATTTACTTTCTAACATAATTAAATAAGCTCCAACTATTTCGGTAAATGGAACAACGGAAGGATACATTTATATTGCAATTGGTGTTACTTTAATTTATTATTGCGGTATTATTTTACCAGATCATATAACCATAATATATTGCACATAAAATATGAAAAACTTTGCTATTTATTATACGAAATTTTGATAACCAAACTTTGATGTTTACGATGTTGTCATTTGACAGTTTCATCGGTTAAATTTTATCAGTGTAATACAGCGGCCGATTGTAGCGCTACCTACTGCATTCTTAACGTGAATGAAGTATAAGCACTATATTGCAGTCTATTAGTTGGTATTTTTAGCCCGAACTTTGTTAGAAGGTGAATGTAACGTCAACAATCTCACGCAGGATGGTCTCACGAGATAATGAACGAATTCTACAAAGAAATTAAAGAGCATTATTATAGGTTTCAATACTATCATACATTGCTATTGGTTCAATGTCTGTAAACAAACAATTCCTTCAAACTAATTATTCAATATTGCCCCATCATATAGCGTCAATAATATTGTCCAACACGAAATATTGTGCAATATTACTGACAGTGTAAGGCGACCCTAATGGCCTCATTTAAGATTCTGTGTTTTTAGGCTAATTCAGAAACAGTTAAATCTTAATATTAATATAAATACTAAACCACCGTTGACATTAGTAATGATAAAATTACAATCTCCTTGCAATTATCCAACGTAATTAAGTTACTGAAAAAATATCAGTGTCGGAGGGACTCGAACCTACAATCTTTACGTTTCGTGTGTGGGTTCGAGTCTCTCTGAGACTGACATTTTTTCAATAATCTAATTACGTTGGATAATTGCAAGAAACTTATAATTTTATCATTAATTCAGAAATATTTGTTTGAGCAAATCCATACCAGCAAAATATAACCGAAAATTTAATTCGTTCTAATGAGTTTCAATCATTGCAAAGATCGCAGTATACCGACTTATTTCTGAATGAAATGCGTATTACTATTTTGTCTCCTATACAAAACAAACTTTATATTCACTTCAAATAGAAGAATGAGAATATAAAACGAACGCGAAACGGAAAGGAATGAAAAGATCGCTCAACGCCGCCTTCAGAAGATGAAATAAATTTAAATTTAGTTTTCCTAAACGTACGAAAAACACGCGCCTTTGGGAACTTCAATCGACTCCATCATCCGAACGCGGAGCGCCTTAAATAATTTACCGGGCAATAATCATAAAAATTAAGCTAAGAGGAAGAGCCGTCCCGACGAGAGTTCGAGCCCTCATTAAAAACAGATCTGGAAAGCATAAACCATGACACGAACCGCTCTCGCCCCGTTGTGCGTGGGGAACATTAACATATTTAACATCTAAATTCCATAATTAAGCGGCTCAGTTAATGTCAGGTCCGTATGTGTGAAGTATCTAGGGTTTTTGGGAAACGGTAGGAAAGGAGACGTTGCGATGCTAAGGAGTTGATGCTTACGTCCGGTTTTGTAAGATGATCCGAAGTTATACATCCTTTTTAGGTTGCAACAGGTATTATTCGCGAAAGTATTTAAAAATCCACTGCTTGCTACCAGGGATTACGTACACTTTGGTCCCTGTTCAAATACACGAAAGTAAGCTGAAAAATTCGGCAACCACAGCATAGCAAATAGTAATGCTTCATTGAAATGCATTTTATTTGTTGATATAATCTCCCCCAAGATCAATACATTTACTTGGTCAACGCTCAAGTTTCTTTATGTCTTCACAGTCCACAGCAGCTATCAGTTCCTTAGCCGAAGCAAATCTCATTCCGTCGAGGTGTTTCTTACGCTTGAAGAAGACATGATAGTCCGTCGGAGCTAAATCCAGTGAATAAGGGAGATGCTCAAACGCTTCGAACCTTAATTTGACCAATTTTGCTTCGACAATTCCACTCTTGTGAAGTGGCGCGTGGTCTTGATGGAAAAGGACTTTCTTCTCCTTTCTTTCGGGTCTTTCTTCGACGATAGCTGTCTTCAATCGATCCAAAAGTTTAGAATATTGTCCAATAATCGTCCTTTTGGAAGGTAATCAATAAGCAAGACTCCATTCCCTTCCCAAGAAGTCGACGTTCAAGAACAACAACCGAGACACTAACAGCTCAAGAAAAGAATCACGTATCTACAGTGGAACTAGGGACAAATTCAAAAAATCTATCCAGAAGACTGAAGATAATCCAGATAGACTACATTTTTGCCAATAAATGACATGATTTTTGTTGCGCACTTGCACCATGTATACATGAGCCTGCTAAGTTGCAAATAGAGCGCAATATAAACATTTATTGTAGTCTCAATCAAATTTCATTAGCTTCAAAATTATCTTAACGCAATAAAAATACTGCGTTTTTATCAATAGAAATAAACATATCGATATTTATGAAAATTGTTTTTGAGTCTGTACATGAACAAATGTAACAATGCACTGGAGTAGAAGGTACTTCGTAAATAATACTCGATCATTTGGGACTTCATACTGCTCTTATATATCTTATACGTGTACCCACGCAGGCGTTGTGTTGTTAGTGCGTCACACGCTTTACATTGGTATATAGTTGGAGCAAAAAGAATGAATGTACCTACCCTTTCAATGCCTATTTTGTACTTTGAGAAACTAATCTTTGTATGCGAGAGGTTGTGTTTATAGGTTTCGAAGTTTTAGAAAATATTCATATCTACCTTTCACCTAATATTTTGTCTATCTTCCAGCATTCTATTGGAAGCACGCATTTTTCTACTTGCAGTGGACATGTTGTTCAAAGACAATCCCAAAATAAAAAAATACAGATATTCTGCAAATACCTGCAGATGAATTAGTGAGATTCCATCTTTCTAGACGTGCACAAAATACAAAACTAAAGCGTAACATCCGAACTGTAATTCGTAGAATCCTTTCTCTTCCGGATCTTAACGAAGCGGAAGTTCTAGAAGAAAAAGTGGAAAAACGAAATACATGTTACACTTCGAAAATTAAAATAAAAACCTTTTATTTGGGTAAAATTTACCATTGACTTGCATCTTTAGCACGTGCGTTAAAGATTTGTAAATATTTTGTTACTTCTTTTAGGTTATTTCTTATATTATTTTTTTTTTAATCGCATGATCATTTATTGTTAAGAATCTGTTCTTATTTTCGCATAGAATAGAGCAAAATATTACATTTACGGATTTTTTGTTTAGGGTTATGTCAATTAAAGAACAAACTATGTTAAACAGTATCTTGAGTTTTATTTTAGGGTGCACTCAATCCAATAAGAATGTTCCCCATGGGTAAAAAAGTATATTTTGGTAATTAAAGTTTGTTTATTATTTGCGGTCATCAAGGTGAAGACATTGCAGTATTTGCACTACGGTGGCTAAGAGTTAAAAAAATTCAGGTTACAATATATCTGAACAACCCTGTATGTCGCATATCCGGTAAATATACTTTCGCATAAAAGCATCTCCTTTCCTGCTGTAAAATTTAGCAAAAACATGCCTCATATAACCCTAGGTGATCACGTGTGACCGTAAAAATTTGACACTTCTTCCCTTTAAGTGGTATGATGTGTATTTTTCGAAGATATGCTGGTAAATTGGCTAATCGCGCCTTGCTGCGAGGAAAGTATTGGATGTCTTTTTAGTGAGGATCGCAGCATGTGTTTTTGGGAGATGCTCGAAATTTATGTCGTTTAGGCGCCGCGTTGTCAGACCCTTTCCTTGACAGATAAGCGAGGCTGACAACAATTTATTGCTTGTATACGAATTATGTAACAAGATAGTACTGCTACACGAACTATTCGTAAAATAATCGCTCTTAACATGTGTACGCTTCGAACTATTTGTTACTTGCACATGTTCTCGAGTTATGTTCGAGCGATAACATTCGTCAGCCACGATAAGACAATGGAAGTAAATAGAGGTAAGGGTTAACGCGCGATTTGTGGATGAAAATTTGAAATACTTCAAATGGATACATTAAAAAGAAGTATCCGCTAAATATTACTTGTCATAAGTTGTAACATTGTCACCGTATCATTAACATGTGTTGAAAAGATAATGTGGAAAAAATGGCGACAGCAAATATTCAAAATACTTCCACCAGGTTGCACTTAGAAGGCAGATGGTATAGTAATGCCCATTGTTTTTGAAAATTGCAAATTATGCACTCACTAATAGCAAAGAATATGTGAAATATGTAAGGTTATTCAAGAAAAAAACGCGTAACACCTTCCACTCATATACAGAGTTGTGGTAAAGTTGGATCTGTTAATTTTAGTTTCTTCATAAGCATTTTTTAAAGAAAAAATATTACAAAGGATTGATAGAAAAGCTGTTACTTGTATCAACAAAACTTTTATATTTTTAGATTCTATAATTAAATCTAGGTATTTTTTATAAAGCACGTACTGCACTTATTTTCAATGGCCTTCAAAATATTACATCTAAATGTTTGAAAACAAAATAAGCAAACAACAAAGTATTAAGTAGCATTAAAAAGTAACATACAATATATTGAAAATATGTTTCACCAACTCCTTTGCACTAGACCAATCGCTATAAAAATTCCTGTTGTGCATTTTGTTAAATCTAATTTACCTTCTAGCAAGCCATGACATTTCTCTTCTTTAAACTTAAGTTGGTAGTCTGTGGCGTTAGTGACAGCGCTCAAAATGTAGCTAGTTCAGTTTATGTTACACCGTTGATATGCAGTTGTCAGATAAACACAAACGTTTCAGGTGAAAAAATAAAAAGTTTAATAATAATAAAGAATGATTACATTAAATGTTCAAAGTGAGTTCCTTCAGTTTCCATACATAACACGACTTCTCCTTTCATGTCATTCCAGAATTATGAATCTTTTATGTATCTATTTTAATTATTAATTTTGTGTAGTAAAATGCTGTAAGTTCTATTAAAAGTTAACATAATTGCTTTTGTATATAAATAACATTTATATTAGGACCAAACTTCCAAGTAACACATGGCTGAAAAGTCCCGTGTTATATCGATTAAAGAATGATTAAAAACCTATTATATTTTATGACCCAATATAGTAATTTTCAGAATAATCCTGATCACCACAAATAGGATTATTTATGGAACAATATTGCAGGTAATAATTTTACAATACTCTTTGGGGTGGGAGCAGGCCAGCCGAAAGTGTATTGTGCATTGACAAATACTTTAGTTTCTAAATAAACCTGCTTCTGTATGCGTTAAGTGTTAAGAGCGTATCTTTTTGTGTGAACCTGATTAAAGTTATTAAAATGCCGAGAGGAAATCTGACAAGTTTAGAAAATCGCTCTGTAATTGTTGCTTTTTATCAAGAAGGTTATTTCAGTGCGTCAAATTTCCGAAAAAAAATACCTGCTAATAATTCGACTGTTAGTGGTATAATTCGAAGACTTCAACGGACGGGTAGTTTAAGAGATCGGGCACGTTTAGGTCGTAAGAGAATAACTCACGCCGATGATGAACGAATAAAACTGCTGATCAATCGAAATAGAAGAAGTCGCCGCCAAAATGAATCGCGGCCGTGCAAGAAAACTTTCTATAACTACAGCGAGAAGGAGATCAAAAGCTGCAAATCTTGACGGTCGTATTGTAACAAAAAAAAAACTCTACTTCGATGGGGAAAAAAGGCAATAACGGCTACAGTGTACAGAAAAACATAGAAATTGGACAGACTGATGAGTCAAAGTTTGAGGTGTTCGAACAATCAAGGCGCGTTTTTGTAAGAAGAGCGAAAGGCTAAAGAATGTTGCAGGATTGTGTAGTGCCAACTGTCAAGCAAAGAAGACGTACGTCTGTACTTGTTTAGGGTTGTTTTCCTACGCCAGTACAAGAGACTTGGAGCAAATGGAAGCTATTTTGCAAAAAGAGAGGTATTTAGAAATATTGCAAGAAAATGCAATACCATCGAGGCAACGTCTAATCGGAGAGAATTTTGTATTCATGCACGACAACGGCCCCAAACACTCAGCAGCGGTGTGTAAACATTTTTTAAATGAAGAACAAGATAGTGGCACATTACAAATAATGACATAGTCGCTGCAAAGCTCCAATCTAAACTCCATCAAGCTGTTATGGGATGAATTGGACAGGAGGGTCCGAAAAGTATGTCCTACCTCCGTAAGCCACCTGTAGAACATTTTACAAGAAAAATGGCTGTTTTGAGTTATCATTATTGTAAATATACTCTGTATAAAATGTAATAATTTTTTTAATGTCATTTTCTCTTGTATTTATGTTTCTTTGCAGTTCAGCATTAACTTCGATGCATAATTTGCCGAAGATACTGAGAAAACCAAATATTCTGTTCAAAATTTCAAATGGAACTATAGAAGTTTCGCTGGGTGTATAACAGGAATTTGTCTAACCCGTCGTGTTATAGATTCTCGCAACCCAGAGGCTACCCAAAAGTAATTATGTTCAACTGAATTGACGTCTAGAAGCATTAGTGGAAAGTTATGCAAATATGGAACATATTCAGAATTTCTATTTGTATGTCTGCATAAACATTTTCAATAAAGTAGATTGCGGGTTCTAGTTATGACGATGAATATTTAGAAAATTTGTGAAGAGTTTTGACTTCAAGAAGAATACGTTTCATACCAGAAAATTTAAAGCACTGCTTGAATGGCGTAAGTTGCGTCTTTTTCTTATCCTTCTAGCAATATCTCCACTCAGGTGCTAATACAATCCTTAACTTAACACCTGTACACAACTGTGTATGATTTAGTGACCATGAAATAACAATACCAAAAAAAAACAAAATCGCGAGAAACATTTGTTGCATATATTCCATGGTTTACTAACCTCATAAACTTGTCTGTTTACAAAACACGCATAAAATCGATTTTGAAAAACAAAAAACGCTCAATGAAAGCGGATCTTTATTCGCTGAAAATGACTACATACATACGCGAATTTAGTTATGCTATTGCGAGCATAAAGTGCATTTGTATGTTTGTACGGGCGTTATTAAAATTCCCGGGTTCGAACCGTTGGTCGTCCCAGTGTAACTGAGAAATAAGAACACCAAATAGAGGTGCAAGAGAGCGCGCGCCGACGAACACGACAGTGTCCGGGTATTAGCAAGGGAATCTCATTACTGGCGCATGAGCATTGCGCAAACAAGTTGTTATAAAAGTTCGCGCGATTGGCGCGATAAAATATTAAGACCGGCGGGCGGATTGAGAGTAATTCCGTGTTGCCAATAAGGTGTTGAAAACGGCAGAGTTATATCTGCTCGCTGCTGGCGAAGTTTATACGTCTGCATGTTAAGGCATAACGTCGTGTTGTTGACACACAAATATGTTATTTGCATAACGGACTAGTTTTACATATGGGGATTAAATCGGAACGCTATTGGTGGACGTGTGAAGGACGAAAATAAAATTGAACCATATACACGATTTGTAACTTTTTTGAATGACTTTTAATGAAAGAGGATTTTAATGTAGGAAGAATACAGGAATATGTACGAGGAATATCTTTTAAGTTTTGTATATTGGGACACAGAAGGCGCCACTAATCAAATATCAGTACTAAAAATGAACCTCCATCGTTAATTAAGCTAATTCTAAAGTTTCAGTGCGATATATGTACATCGTCAGTGGTAATGAATTCTAGATTTCCTCGTACGAACTCCGTTCTCGAAGTGTCTCCAAAAAATGGTCACGACATTTGTCTCGAAACCAGGACATGTAGCAACAATTCCTCTATAAAATATACAACCACTTGTTTGCCGCAAGTCATCGCTGAGCTTTGGAACACCAACTTCTCTGCCAAGACAGCATACAAAACAATTGAATTCTTAACGTGACAAAATGTAGAATTGTTAAACCATTTTCCATACAGTCCAGACTTAAGCGCCAACGATATTTTTACCTTTCCGAAAATCAAGAACGGACTGCGTGAGCAAAGGTTTCGGTCGTCAGAAGGAGTAATTCATGCTTTCAATAAGAATACTGCGAAAAACAATAAGGTCTTTAAAAACTATCTATTGTTTATTCTAGCTCTAGGTGTAAAATTTAAAAGACAACTTTCGAATTTTTGCAATTTTTATTCAAATAAATGCACCATGCATTTCGTATGGGTAATGCGTGCGGCTGAGTTCGGACCTATCGCGCCGAGGATTTGGGCAATCCTACTTATAAGTGATGCTTAGAGTGGCGGTGTTCCGACCTCCCTCGTCACCGGCTAAGTTACTAGCTTCGGCTCAAATCGAAAAGAATGTCTATTCTATTTCTAAAATCTAGATTAGTTTCTTGCGAAAATGATTTATTACATACATATGTGTGTATACCATAAAATAAGTTTGCCTTTAAAATTATTTATTCTCCCCATACTTATAAGAGCACCTTTAAAAAATGTCACTAAACTAAGAAAAAATAATGAGAAGATAGCAGAGATCTTATTCTAGCATTACCAAGTATATCACAGTATTTCTAACAATATTAAACCATTTATACACACGTGCACACTCTCTTGTAGGTGATGCTTAGGATGATTAGGGTTTCTTCCAGCCAACTAACCTATCTACTTACTGGATAACCATATCATAATAACGTTTAAATTCGCTTGTGTACGATGCTTACGGTGGTTGGGGTTTCCTACAGTTAACCGACCTCTTTCATCATAGGATACACACAAAATAATCTATTATCACCGAGTCTTGTTCAAGTTTATTCATAATGCATCACCAGATGCTGGTATCATTCTGTGACTCGCGCTACCTACTCCCTTTTACTACGCATTTATTGTGGGTCATAAAGGATGCGGCACGGTGGGGTCAAATGCTCGAAAGGTGGAAAACATTCAATATCTAGAGAACGGATAGTTCTATCGAACTGTGGTTGGTCTTCTTCGATTCAGGATAGAGAAATACATTAAAATGATAGTTAAGATATTTAATCTTCAGCGACATTCGGAAACATATCACGGATGAAATAATCAAACAATAAATATTCACATAAATCACTGTAACTGATAACTAGAGACTCTATTACAACTTGAGGTCAGATGTTACACAAATGTTACTAACCCCTAAATTAGAATAGCTTATATAGAAACAATTGCAGTTACTTTAGTGCAATGTAATGTATTGTGACCCAATTCACAATACAATGTAATATAACATAAAATCAGAAAGTTGATATCAATACCCTGTACCCCGCAATATTTAGCTTAGTTAAACTGAAACTATTCCTTTTCAAATGGATTACAGTTCACCATGACCACGCTGCAAGTTTCAAAATCAAATTCCCGCAAGAAGTTCGAAAAATTCTAATAAGACAGTTTGGTGGGACATCCTATAGTTAATTATTTAGTCAAATAATACGTACTATAAACATCGTAACAGCAATGGAAGATATTTTTCTTTTGAAATAAGTTCGATGACGTTAAAACATTGAAACTATTTGCACAGATTCCGAAGTTTCGCTTAGATCCCAGTTAAATGACGAAAATTTCTAAAGAGGGAAATAATACCAGTTGATACTAGGATTGTTTGTACTAATGCATTCTGAATTTAATTTAACCGATGGCAATTTAAAGCGGGGTAAAGCTTTTTTTTTATCAAATTATATGTAGTATTTATGGCGTAAATTGGTTTATTCACTTGTCATATGTTTTGGGCTTGTATCTAGATGTTCATACCTAATTGATATTCAATATTTTAAAACTAGAAATGGGTGTATTTCTTAGGAAAAGATGCAATTATTTCCGTCGTTGCCTCACTATGCGCTGCACTGTCAAAACACAATTAGCACACATAAAATAAACAATAAGTTTCTCTTATTAACTATATAATGCTTAAATTAAATATATAAAGGCCTCACCAAAATCATTCGCCGATGGTTCAAATAATAATAGTAGATACGGGTAATAAAATATAAAGAAAATAAATTATTACATTCTAGCCTCCCATTGCAACTATTGTCTGTAACTTCTAAATTTGTAAGGATAATTATTTGTTACTTTTGTATCAAACAGGCAAGAACTAATGACTCTTCCTTTTTTAATGAAATACGTTTGAAGTACATATGAATATTGATTCGAAGTGTATATATAGCAAATGTAAACAGAATGCTCCGAGTCCTAAAACATACTTTGGTCTTTATTAATATTAAATAATTCGTTCATTTAAAGTATTTATGTCAATATTTTCAACGATTTCAAAATAACCATGCCCAACGGCATGAAGAAAATTTCTCCGCTCCTAATAGAAAATCATCCTACACCCAACAACAAAACAAGAACAAATGAAAAACTCATTCGCTGTAGGTAACCGACGTTAACAAAAAGTTAACGTACTACGCCTAATCTCCGAAACAGACCCGATAACACTGACTAATTACCAACGCGTACCATAAACAAATGAAAAATACATTAGTGTCAACGGCTATTATTAAAAACCGTGTATACATCAAAAATGTTTAATGTTCAACATTCATTCGACGTCTAATTGGATGGCGACGCTTGAAAAGTTATCGAGATAAAGGCGGAGCAGCGTCACTTGTCGTCTAGGATTTTCGTTTAAGTATTACATTGGTTAAAATCCGCCAAATATTTATAAACCTGTCGAAATTAGATGCGAAGAGATGGTTCGGATTTAGTCTGTGGATGGTTTTTGAGGTTACGCGCCCGAAATAGACTTCTTATTTACCGATCTCTCTCGTAAGTCCGTAGTACACCTGTTAACTTTCGTCAAAACAGATCGACGCACGTATGCTCTCGGTTTAATTAAAAAACGGATACTCGAGATTAAGCGTTCTGTTATCTAAAGACTATATTGATAGGTTCGAGATAGATATTGACAGATCTAGCACGGCTAATTTCATGAAAATACACGCGGACGCGCATAAATTTGAATTCCGGCACTTTCTCGTACTCAATTTACGCTTGTGATTTGTGTGGGATGATGCTGCGACGCCGAGGAACCGAGAGAAGATATTTCTCGGAAACGAGAGTGTTTTGGCATAGCTCCGGTGTAAACGTTACCGATCGATTTAAATTGGTGTTGGTGTTTGGTGAGGAAAAAAAAAAGGCGAAAACTAAAAGTTGGAAAACGAGAGTTGACAAAAATATCCCAGATGTGAGAGGAGATAAAATTGATAGTGACTTTTTTCGGTACTAAATTTAATACTAAGTCGAGAAAGAACGTGAGGTTGTTTATGGAACATAACTACAGACCCGAGTGGACATTAAAATCGGAAAATTTTCTGTTCATTAATATTGCACCATTTTTGCACACGCCTAAACAATAAGATCAGCTTGTTCTATAATTTTTTTTTCAAAATAGCAAATGATTAAATCGAACATTGCTTCTCCATCTTATAGGTTTTCAAAGCTTTTGCATGTAACATATCGGGTTCCTTTTTATCATTACATAGACATTTCTCCTATGTGTAACTTTAAAAAGATAATTGTCAATGTATTAGAGGCATGGTAGGCAATCAGTTATACACCGTGAAGGATTTACCTACAGCTCAATTAGGTTGTCTTGGAGACAAAAAAGCATTTTTTGGCAATTATTTATATTTACTAATATGAATCTCAAATTAAGAAAACTAATTTAAATAATGAGTAAGTATAACAAAGATGAGAAGGTTGCAAAGATAATGCGGTACTAGAAGAATAATAAATAACTACAGCAAAGACTGTGTGATTGTATAATTCACAGGTATAGCAGTGAGCTGTAGCGCGTTACCGACTGTCGGTCACACGGTTGACAATGAGAGTCCACGTGCTCTCCAAACGCTTCGTCCCGAATAATTAATTAATATGTGTGGAATGGAGTTTACTGCTATACCTATTGAGTAGAAGAATAATAGTTTAAGGACAGTTAGAGACAAGCTTTCAACTAATTATCCTGACAGGCCTATACCTCTCGAAAACAATGCTAAACATTTTTAACGAATTCAATGAAAATGTTAGTGTTCCAAATTCCCACAAAAATGAAATAAAATCAGTCACTTTTAAGAGAGGGCATGAAGTTGAATATCCTGCCTTATGTACACGAACGGTAGTTAGATTACCTTACGAGGTTTTGAGGTAATCTACTATACTTAGCGCTTCATGTAATAACAGCTTGGTGTTCTCTAATTTGGGAATCGTATTTTCTAAAAGAATTGAATAATTTTGGAAAATTTGAGTATCGATTTCGGTACCTGAAACCAGCCGCAGGCTTACTGAAATTACTTGGGCTTCTTGCGAATTTAAATTTAAGATATAAGGTTGAATGATGTGTACAAATTTCTCAAAATATAAAACAGCTTTAAGCCAAGTTTCCCATCTCGTCAATACCGGCTGTAGTGGCTTAGGAATGCCCGAACAAGTTTAAATTCACGAATACGTTTTCATAAAAACTTTTTTGGTAGAAACTATAAATTAATCTACATTTGGATAACTTTCTAATAAATTCAGCTACAAGATGACATGCATAGACGTGCAAATAGGTTACGTGAAGCAATTGAGGATAAGATTGTTTTAATAACTTTCTAGTTTTAACCATATTCGGACTCCCATTAGCAAACAACAATCCAAGTTGGATTTTGCTTGGATTTGCTTTGGACTTCCCAAAGGTATTTCCTATAGTTTCTACAATCCTTTCCACGTTTGTGTTCTGTAATATTCTACTACGTAAGAGAAGGGACGACGATACCTCACCACTTTTTAAAGTGCACACTCATACATTAAAAACATAATTCCTTCTTGCATCCGCTGTCTCATCTAACGTTAGTCATATTTTCTGATCTTTTAACTATGCTTTTATTTGATCCGTAGTCGTGTTTTTTTTTCACCCTATGAAAATTATACTGTAATTGGTCTCTTGTTGGCAATCTCCATACCGAAACATATTTCCCCCAAAACTAACAAAATTCTTCATTGTCTCCAATATTTTGTGCATACACTTAACATATAAATAAAGTCAAACAGATATTTATAATATTGTACATCGTGTTACGCATTTAATCGGTGTTGTTTGCTATTAACATATCTTTCTCACACAAAATACTGCACGGTAAAACGTTAATATTCCAAAAAATACATTTAATAAAAGTGCCAATGTATTCTAATTTCGGAAATCCGTTAAGATATCTATTAATACTAGTTGAACATAACAAACGCCGTAGATTCGTCACCGTCAATCTAATCCGGCATTCATACACATACTAACCATACGCGTATGAATACTGACTTCGGGTATGTCCAGTCGTTTTCGCAGGCTAAATTATTGCAAGCGATTCTGATAAGTTCGTTAGAATGCATGAAAGGAAACACTGTTGTTTGTTCATTACAAATCTTGGTTTGCTTTTATTGCGCATTTCTTTTAAATAAACTCCCATATGTCCTCACATTGCAGACTGCACTTTCATCGTATCGTATATACTAACTGTTAAACATCTAAAACCACTAACAAAAACAAATCAATCAATTTCTGGTAAATTGTAGTTTCTCATTACACTTTGTTTCTTTCCTGATGGATTGTTTTAATAACCAGAGTCGTTGTTTTGGCTATTTGCATCGATCTGTGTATGCGAATGTGGAAAGCCATACATAGGAGAAACCGGCAGACCCCTCTCAGTCAGAACCAAAGAACATCAGAGACTAGTTCAGATGAGGGAAACGGATAAGTCATTAGCTCTACATGATTGCAACGAAAAACGTAGCAGTCCTGGATAAAGAAGATAACGTCACAAAAACAAGACAACGTCACAAAAAGAAAACTGTTGGAAACAGCATATATGGCTATTACACCGACCACCATTAGCACACCAAGCCTGGAGATAAAGAACGTCTGACTCCCTATGATTAAAGAAAGCATTAGCCGAAGATAGGCGACCGGGATACAGAGGACAGAAGAATAATAAGCATACGCGGACCAACCCCGCAGAATGGACAAGGGTCAACGGAATACACAACCGCTTATGCGCAGAAAGGATCGGTCTACTGCGCACCACCGTCCGCGCAGGTATAGGGAAGACAAATACGTCAGACAAAAAATCATCGAAGCGTGATTGTTCTGGCACGCAACAGCTTCTCAGGGCTACCATGAAGACGGCAGTAGACTAACTGCCGAAACGTCGGACTATGTAAGATCAACGAACGATGGAAATAACCCCAATAACAACTCTAGTTATTATGAGAAAATAGCTCAAACAACAACTCATACTCCTTATGAGAGTCCATCGACAACAGTATCATGTCACGAGTTAGAAATTCGGTATGAGCTCTAATTGAACAGATCTTTAACACAATACGAAAAGACCATGATGAAACTTGCCAAGGAATTTAACCGTCTTACATTCACAAACCAAGACAACTTAAGGTTAACGGTGGAAATAGCCCAAACAACAACTCTAGTTATTATGAGATTCATGAGTCAACAGTACCACCTTAAAAGTTGGATTCTTTTAAGTACTTACAAATAATAAATAATAATAAAGTTCTTTGCAGATATAATAGTTGTTAGTTTCATTATAGGTTATGTAATTTTAGTATCGAACAGTAATTTAAAAAAAAATATTCTACATTTAAGCAAATCAACCTAAACAACTAAATGGTTGAGTGTAGGCTTTCACGACCGTCGTCCAGAAATGTTTTTCGGGTTTTGTCGTGTATTCACAGTTTTACAGCTAAATTTCGTTTTCATAGCCATGAATTCGTAATTGCTCATTCTACTTCCACAATAGTCGTTGTATAGATCTTTGTTTGCGTATAGATCACTTGAACCATCTTTATTTAAATTTCCATCATGAAGTAGTAACTGAAATACAGTGCCGGAACTAGAATGATGTAAACGTAACTCTTATTTCCAATAGTTATTAATCTCGAACATCAATGTAGGTAACAGTAACTTTCAAACGCAACTCCTACGGTTATTCATCATCTCTCGGGTTACCATCTGCGATGATTAAACGATCCGAAATTTTTACGAGCGGTGAAATTTAGCCCGACGAGAAGACAATGGACTTTTCTTGTTCGACGCTAGCGGGTCGCAGGTGACTATTACTCGATTCGGCTTGGCAGGACTCCGCTTTTTTTCCCGTCTTTACCTCTCCGTCTCACTCTCTACTTATACTATTTTTTATCCGCGACGAGGTGGATGTAGTCGAGAATGTATCTTAGACGGGGATAAATGACAAGGCAGGAGCAATGCGTGAAATATGCGCTGGTTTTTTGGCCCGAGAGAGTCGCATGTGGGTGTCATTAGTCGCCTAGCAGGTCGCATTACAGAGACATAAAGTCGGCTATGTTGTTTTCTCGCCCTCCGCTGCATTCGTGTATGTACGAGTGGATGTGCGCTGGAGATGTATTTTTTTCTCTTTGGGCATGTGAGTGCTGGTGATTTTGTATTCACTTGCGCCGTCTGGTGTAGTTAGAGATTTATTGTTAATAGTTGTAGATTTGTCGCAAAGATGTCGTGTTGCTGTTGCCAATAATAGGAGATCAAATCCCTCACAGTAAAATCTTCAACTGATAAATATAATGCTACAACGAATCAATTGTTAAAAATTGATCGGCACAATATTTCATTTTACTTTCGATTTTTACTTGTTATTTTCTTCAAAACTTGACATGTTCAGTTCTTCGTAAACATTTTCTGTATCTTCGCAGGTATAGCAGTAAACTCCACTCACACAAATTTATTAATTAATTATTCAGAACGCACCGTCGGTAACACGGTTGACAATGGGAGTCCACGCCATTGTCAACCGTGTTATCGATTGTCGATAACACAGCTGGCAATGGTAGTCCACGTGCTCTCGAAACGCTGCGTTCCGAATAATCAATTAATAAATTTGTGTGAGTGGAGTTTACTGCTATACCTGTGAATTATACAACCACACAGTCCTTGCAATCGTTATTCTCTGTATCTATTACGTTCTCAACAATAAGATCATCTAGCAAAGATATATGTGTAAGGTAGATCACGTATGCGCAATCCGATTTCCTCACCAGTAGCTTTAGCCGTTTCCAAAATAACTTCTTAAGCATTATACGACCTATTGTTGGAACATTTTCATCAGTAACCTGTGAAGTTGATGGTCCCGGTAATACGCTATGTTAAACTTCAAAATTCACAACGAAAATCAGCATTATTCAAATCAATATATGCTCTCTACAATAGGTAGCAGATTACTGAAATGTTTGTATAATCTCTTCTTGGTTTTCTCAATGACAATTGAAATGTCCTAGTTCTTCGCGAAATTTTTAATTATTCCCGACAGGATTTCAAGCTACAGCCCCGTTCATTAGACCGGTGTGTTAAGCTATTAAACAACGGAACCGTCTGAACAAACCACTACTTAAATCGCCATTTATGTTGTTAAATTTCAATTGGCAAACTCTCATATCTGAAGTGACTGCAGATATAGCCCTGATATCTAGACAGACACGAAATTTAATATCAATGACGAGTTGCATTATCAATTAAATCATTTAGAATAATTTTCTGTTGGTTTTTTCAATGATAATTGAAATGTCCTTGTTCCTCCAACGTTAAATTTAATTAATTAGTCCTTCGAGGAATTTTAAGTAACTAATTTTTCAGACGGTTTCGTGGTGTAATGGCTTAACGGAAGCTGTAGGTTCAAATCCTGCCAGGGACGTGAAATTTTTAATTATTTAAAAATTATAAAACTAATTATTTAAATTTAACACTGGAGGAACAAGGAAATATCAATTATTAATCTCATCTTGCTAAGTTTAACAGAATAAATAAACCATAATCTGATTATAACCAATGCATCAACCAAAGGACATTTAAATATGTCTAAAAATCGATGTTTACTTCCATATTTATCGGATGAAAAGCTGCAAACTGTCGATTGCATTATGAATGAGTGGAAATGGGAAGGACTCCATCGGAAGTCGTCCATAAGCACGAGGCCCCAGCGCAGATTTGTTTACATTTGATTGATACGTCACAGCTCAGCCAAAGTAAAATGAGCGTGATATTCGTTTACTCGTTAAAGCTCACTCTCATATTGTTAATGATGATATGAATAACAGATTTATAACCAATTGGCAAAGCGAACTATTGCAAACAGGATTTACTAAGTTTGTTAAACTAATATTTAATTAAAAACTACTAGTCTTGGAACGGTCACACTTATAGCGTAGACCTCGCGTATATGCATGCATGCCATCACGGTGTTTGAAGACGCTTGAACCTGTATAAGCCTGTCAGGCTGAGAATTTATCGCGATTGTGACTATAACTTTGTGCTGGGTATTTACCATGTTGCTTATAATATAAATAATTTAACAGTTATCTTTGTACTTTTTCTAACGAATACGAATGGTGTTTATAAAGAGGGGGCCAGACTAAAATATAGTAATGGGCTCAATAGTGGGGAAGTGCCTTGTAATAGGAACAATAAACAGTAATTCTTTCAGCGCGGAGCTGATTATTGTGGAGATATATTCGTCATATTTGTTTTGAAGTTTTGAATCGAAGATAACTCCCAAGATGCTTAGTTGTTATTTGCATGAGCAAGATGTTATCTATATAATAATATATATAATATAATAAGTGGTGTATAACTTACAGTAATGCATTTACTCACATTCAAGTCTAACCTATTTTTGATCTACCATGATTGTAATATATTTAATTAATTTTGGAAAGAAACAGAATCATCAATAGTGGTAATAATGTTATAAAATGTTAAATCATCAGCAAATAGTAATTTATAACTAAGAATATCACATACATCATTAATACAAACACTAAACAGAAACGGCCCCAAATTTGTTCGTTGGGGAACACCAGAACTAGGATAAACATGATTCATAACCCATGTAAGCTACAGTGTTTCCTCTGCGTGAGATAAGATGAAAATAAAGAAACTAGAGACGCAGAATATCCAATCGTGTCTAACTTTCGGAGCAATATATACGCTCCATGACCTAGCTTAAGGCCGTCTAAATGATGTCTACTTGTTTATTCTTGTCAATTTTGTGGCAGGGAAACTGACCGCTAAATTTGCGACTGTTAACCGGTTTCTCAAAAATCCGTGCTCATGAACAGAAATGAGTGACTTAATTAGTGAAGAAATGGTGGAGTACAAATACTTTTGCGAAATTATTTACTGGACTATAATTATCAACTTCTGATTGAAATATAAAGTTACTAAATAAAGCTTTAGAATTAGTTTTAATTTTGTTTCGCAACAACTTAAAATCAGCAGATCCATGCAATTACGACGCGGTTTCAACCCGGAAACCTAATTTCTTTAAAAGAAAACAAAGACCGCGAAAGTCTACTTGAGAAATCTCTTGAATTGCGTTAGATCCTGGCCAGACACTCCTCCGAAACGATCAGCCGATTTCGTTTTTGCTCCGGTGCTTTTTCATATCCAAAATTTCATGTAGGATATGGCCAACGCGTTTTTCTAAGATAGCTGTAGTCTCTGTTATCTCTTTCAGCCTCAATCGGCGATCGGCTAACACAAGATCATGAACCTTGTCGACTATTTCATTCATTGGTAACGGTTTTTGAGCGAACCCGCTCACACAGAAGCTGATAGTCGAAAATGATGGAGTACATCCACAATGAATCTCTAACAAAATATTTAGAATTTTCGAGGCCGCTTTCTCAGCCATCCAGAAGTGTTTGATTACTGTACGAGATTCGATTCTCACCATTTTTAAGAAACCGCCTGACTTGCTCTAGAAAACACACTCTTCTACACCAAGTATTGTCAGTAGACGGCTGAAATGTTGACAGTTACCATAAAAAAAGGTTGCTTATCGACCAATGAATCCACTTCAGCTTTCATGCACCATCTGTTGCCGATTCCAGCAACATTTCAGGTTGCCCTCGTACAACAGCATATAAGAATATTTATCTCTGACATGGGTAGCAACAAATGTTTAGTAACATATTAAGAATGATCAAAGATTTATGCAACCCGGGTTCTAAGATCAAATGCTCTAATCTTTGGAATGCCATATTTCAACAAAGTATTTCCTAGTGTATTACTACAACTGCAGATTAGTTACAGTAACATGTTTTAAGCAACCGTTAATGGTTCTTGCCGTTTGCCTAGTAGGGCATCGGAACCACTTCGACGGATTTTCTTCCACAGCGAACAAGCCACAATATGATTTCGCCGCTTCATAATTACCGAGCGTTACAAGCGCGCTGCCCGCTCCCGCGAACGATTTACTGAGATCATTAGCGGATCCCGTAACGGTGCCAAATAGTGTCACGCGTACGCGATTCCGCGCCGATGGCGCCCATCTCTCTCTATCGCCGTCGGTCGGTTGGTCCGCGGGTGGTCCGCGCGCACACCGCGAGACGATAGCGCCATCTAGCCGGGCTAGCACACACACGCACATTATCGTAATATAAAACACGAATTAAAAGGCGCGACGTGAATACGAAACAGTCCGCGGACTCTATTACGAAGACTTTATGTACGTGAACGTCGAAGATCCTCTGGAATATCAATCGAGCGCGGCGCGTAAACGTAGTTCCCATGAGGGAAAGCGCTGCAGAATAGTAGATAGATAAGGTAATAGATAGGATTGACTGCGGGTAGAGATAATTGTTGGTAGTGTAAAGGTAGGGTTGAAGTCTAAATAAGAAAATGTCATAATTTAATGGCGTACGTGGCGAGGTTATAGATAATGCGAGAGCTTTTTACCGCAATCAGATTCTAGTTTGTTATTTAGACGCGGCTTTGTGATACTACTAGAATAAATTCCAATAATGTCTAAATATAATAAATGAACAAAACTAGCATAAACAGGATCAAAAGTTTCAAGTTACAATTCGATGTAGTATTATAATGGAAGTATATACACCACCATCTATAGAAGTTTGGCCAAGGGAGGAAGTTTTACAATACTTAATTTAATAAGCTTTATTGCATTCAACGAAATTAAACATCTATCTTAAATATATCTGCAACTCAAATAACGAAATTATTACGAAGAAGAGAAGTAATTATGCACTTTATGGCCCGGAACAATCATCCTCATTTACAGCAGATTATTCTAATCTATTTATTAGATAAATTGTACCGATGGCGCCAAACAGGTCAAGATTTTATTGTATTCTCTCTCTCTCTTTGTACTGGTGTCTGGCCGACTCAAACGTTTACTGCGATTACCAAACTCACAACAGTTCACCTTCAATATTATTGTAATCAGGAGAGTGTTCGTCAGACGTTCCACTAATGAAAAGATGCTTCCTGAATGCATTGTACCAACAATATAACATAGTGGTAATACAGAATAGGTACGTTACATCGAATCAAAGGAATAATGCGGAAGGAGCTGTGACTAATCGCCGAGAATCTTACTTTTATGCAAGAGAACGATCCGAAATACACAGCCAGGATATGCAACAGGATCTGAATGAGAAAAATCAAACAGATATTTTACAAGTTATGAAATGGCCACCACAGAGTCCAGATCTCAACCCTACTGAATTACTATGGAATGAACTTGATAGAAGACTTCGAAGTGTCGATCCTACTTCCAAGAAACAGCCTTGGAATACTCTTCAACAAGAATGCAACAATACCTAAAGCGAAAACCTCAAAAAATAATCCAAAGGATGCCACGAATTGTTCGAGCAATGCGTCTTTAGTATTAATTACCTTTTATTTTCTGATTTTTTAAATTTGTGATACTTGGCCAAACCTCTATAGACGGTAGTGAATATCCATAATTAATGAGGTTGTGGTAATACCGTCTCCAAAAAGGTTAACAATCACGTATATCCTTAACAATCACGTAAAGTAATTTCTAGAAACAAATAAAAAGTACCGAGTCCCCACCTGCTAATGTGGCTAGTCGATGTAAGTGCGACAGTCCGACGTCCCACTACAATTTTTGCAACGGATGCGATGGGTAATCCCCCGTAATCTGGGTATCGTTGATTCTCTGATTCATTTTTATTGCTTAATACACAGAAATATAGGATAATTCTTCAATTTTAAAATACAGGCAAGTTCCGTATACTTGAATATAAATTAAATATCTTAGAAAATATTAATTGAACAAAAGCTGAAATGAATATGTAGGCTTCCACGGCGAGAGTTAGTAATAAACGGAATTGGAATTGGACGGAATTGGAATTGGAATTGACACGGTCCAATTCCGGAAGTAGTTCGTTTATTATCGAACAAAAGCTCTCTCATTTTAGGTTCTTGATTATTGATAAAGATGCTCATGTTTGATATCAACAACATGAAACAACAACAATTAAAAAAACTTTTAAAATAACGCAGACGTGTTCATTTGTTTGGTTTATAATATTTTGGTGCAAATAATATGATGCTCAAATGGTAATAACTGTACTCCATATGATAGTACGATAACTGTAGCGTAATATTATCCTCGTTTCTAGAAAACAGATCTTATAGTTGGGATAAATCATTATACGCGTGTAACATATGCAACGGTCATGATAAATGTGACGAACGACCTGTCGCATTCTACCTGCGCTGTCAGAACTCGTTTCTGTGCTCCATATATTTTTACAAGTGAAGAACAACACGCATTTGCGCAACTAGTGTAGTGGCGCAAGGTTAATGGCACACACGAAAACACAAAAAAGCATTATCATTGTATGTAGTCAATGTCGCCGGCTGCAATTACAACTGCAGAAGTATGTTTTCGCCGTACGCGCGATACCATTGCATACAACGTGTAAGCGTATAAATCTCCATATTCCGCGAAATATACATTTTATTTCTGTTAATTATTCACGCGGAGGATAAACGTATAAATCAGATCAGGATCAGAAAGTCTTATCAGCATGCGAACATAAACGATCGTCATTGCAATCACTTCAAATAATTAGGAAATTTTATTTTAAGTGAATGCGTAACACTTTTAATTCTTTTCTATGGTTTATTACTATCCATATGTTCAGAAAATATTTTATTGTTTAAATCCATTCCCAAGGAGTAGGTAGGTAAGTAGAATCCCTTATAAATGTATAAATTAGTTTAACTTTAACTATCGTACAGTGAAGATAACGCATCTACTGCGTTCGAAAATTAAAATAAACGTCTCTAAAATTCATTTTATCTTATGTTAGAATGTTTTCTAGTTCCTGCTATTAGGGGTAAGAAAAGGAATATTAAGAAGAACAGAACCAGTATTTGAGCTCTCCTGGATATGTGAAAGAATACAAGAAGAAGTACATCGCAACAATATTGGTACAAAGAAAAAAATAAGAAGACGAGATGATCCCGGAAGATATAAAAATCAATTTTTCGGAGATTATTCGACCAAATCATGAAGGGAAACGGGTTCTGAAGATATCCCATCGAAGAGTTGAAAGAAGCATATACGCAGCCGGACTGAATTGTATATACTCAGCAAAAAACAGAAGGAGAGGAATGCATAAAGAAATCTCACTATCTTTCGGTTAAACAGGACAAGGTTAATAGTTAACGTAAAAACTTTGTTAATTTAATTTCTAATTTACTACAGATGGTTTGTGATTAGTGATGAATCAAAAATCGAGTTGGTAACAGAAAATTCTTAGTATGTTAAGAGAAAGATTTGGTTATGTATTACAACACAAAGTCCAGGAGCATTGTATTCTACAGAGGAGACCGTGAACAACAAGGAATACAAAAGAGTATTATTATTAGATATTGAAAAGTTAGAGAAAATTAATGGCCCATATACACATACAAGCTTAATCCATTAAAGATTATTTAAACTTTAAAAACATTGCCGTTGCTCGATTGTTTTGTAACCGCCCTCATTCTAAAAGAAAACGAAGGGGTGTTAAAAAATATGTTGCGTTCTTGCAGTAATATAGCAGTACCGAAAAATTAATTAACAAAATAGCAACGATAAGATGGGGGTGATACTAAATATGTGATATATAAGTTAATAATGGATACATATCAGCTTTTGTCACCAAACAATCTCTCTATTGGCAATGAAAAGTGTTACAAACTATTAACGCCTAACAGAATTGAGACTATATTCAATTTAAATTTGACCTTTCTTCAGACCTAACAGAAAACAATATTTTTATATGATAAATACAGATTAATATAAAGCAAGCCATATAATACACCCTTCACAGTCACCGGATGTTGATTGAAAAGATTAATAATAATTGGTTATGTCATTTCAATATTGGAATATTATAAGAAATATTATTTTCAAAAATATTAACAACTGTATATGTAGCTCTATGAACATATTCATATATCGAAACTGAACTTTAGATTAACGAATTACCGGCCAGCTTCGCCAGGTAGTAAATTATTCTTATTACGTTAATATAAAGAAGCAGTATCCAGCTAATTTCCAAACAGATCGAATTAACGATTTCAACGAATTTGATACGGGATATTTGGCGATGTTTGTCTGGCATTTAAGGAACAAGTTCCCGAAAATTTAACTAAGCAAAAAGAACCAAATCAACAGTTCGTCTTGAAATTTTAAATAAATTTGTGGGCTAAAAACTCAAAGAATGATCTAACAAATTGACTATAGAACATCCCGTATTACCATCAAATCGAGGTTGAATTATTTTCCGCGGTAGCATTCGATTACTTGCGAAAACTGTCGAAGATTATTAGATTGTCTATATTATTAAAAAATTCGTACATATATTCACACAGTTATGGAAAATAATAGTAAGACATTTCCCTACATACCTTACTAGATTTCTGGAATGTTAAGAAATTTCAACGAAATACTACTATTGCAAACTATTTAATACCAACCAAATGGTCGGAAAGAGAACACTCTGAAACATTCCCTTTCAATGCACGTTACGAGAAATTCATCTTCAATATTATCATCCAGATCTTACACGGCACTAGTGAGATTTATGTTAGCAATTTTTAGAGCAAAGAAAAGCTATCTTGATATATTTGTCAAAAACTCCCGCAATTGCATTATTTGTAAATTCATAACTTGGCCGATATTTATGTCATCATTAATGCTCACGGTATCTAGATTACTATCTCCATAACTTCAACTTGTAACAGTATGTCGGACACTAACAGCAGTATACCTTAGGTCTGATGACAAAATTCAAACAGGCTTATGAGTTAACCTGAGCATATTTGATGCAATCCATGCATTGCTTGGGAGAAGAGTAGGGAAACTGTACCCGGTTGTTTTCGCTGAATGTGAGCCCGACAGTCGAGTGTTTTATTCTTTTGGTACTAGTTAGTGCCAAGAATACTCACTTGAACTGTAAGGTTAGATATGGTGATAATAGCAGAGAGGGAATTGCAATGTGTTGAACAAAAAAAACTCTCCTCTCACTGTCTTTCTCGCGAATAATTTTACCAATACCATGAGTATTTAGGAGAATTATCATGTTTGGTATTATTTTCTGGGCATTGAATTATCATGTTTGGAGTGCACAATGCTTCAGAAGACTATTCTCTTAAATTGAAATTTATTTCAGTAATAGATAAGATTACTAAGTACCCAACATGTCTCCTTTTTCCTTGCCAAAAAGCTATCGAAGGATTTCTGAAATACGAGTAAAACTTGATAGCAATGAAGAAATAGCAAATATTTATTAGGTGACGTGGTGATTTTTGATTTTCGAGTATCTTAACTCGGGCAAATTATGTTCTTTTTAGTTCTCAGCTTCAATCTTAAGAGGATATCCCACTTTAAAACGCAAAAATAACAAATAGAAGATATCCTCTACGAGGTATTACAAACTCAAAACATTTGTTATTCTCTTAGCCGAAGTACTAAAAACAACTGTTTATATGTAACGTATTATTTCAAGGGTGGGCCTTAGGCGCTATCGGTTGCAATCTGACACCGACGATGGCGCCTAAACTGACCAGATTTTCAGATTGCGTCGATCTCAGCCCGTAAGTCTAGACGTGGCATTAGGAACTGCCTCCTACGTCAAATCGCCGGCCGAGTTGTCGTGACATTTACGCGAAATACGATATCGGTTATCTTGCACGTCGTTTTAAAAACGCTAAAGTAAATGTTTCGAATATTTCTTGTTGATTTCTGCAGAATGGGCAGTTAGTTGTCAGATAATGACAAAATGATATGTTGATGGCGTTCGGGACGAAAATAAATTGGAAAAATGTACCAAGATAATGAAAGCATTCGTTTTGTTTACAAAGTAATAAGGTTCGTATCTCTTGAGTTTATGAAACGTCAGATATAAGACGGTTTTAGGACTGTAAAGAATTTAAGAATTTGTAGATTATTGGACTTGACGTATCTCAAATTTGAAATTATAGTGGAAGCTTGAGATGAAAAAAATAATGGAATTTAAGTAAAAAGGTCAAAAAGGTGAAGGTTTAGCTTAAGATAAAGTGGGATGTACCCCATTATCTATTATACAGGATGTCCATGAAATGAAAGAAAAAGTAATTCAATTTCATTAGACTTAAAACCAAAATATTTTGCGAAAATTCCTTCAGCTACGAGGGAAACAAAGATATTTAAAATGAGAAGTTCTTTATTATTCACAACCGAAATATTCGTATATAAGCACGTTACTGATCTCTTAACAGCCGTTTTCATAACATTGACAGCTGTGTTATTGCAGTGTATGCAGTCTGCGTGTATGTATGCGGGTTTGGTTGAATAGATGTATTATATGTATATCATGTTCTATATCCATAGGCAGTATACATATATTATAAAAACATTGTACGTGTCTGTTGTTTCTGCTTCAGATGTTCAACTATTACCCAATAAAAATTTTATATAATTAACACATACACTAGATTATTCAAAGAAACTATTTTTTTATCCCTACTAAATATTTGTATTATTAAACTGTGAGTACGAGAGAGATCATAATACTTTTTTAATGTTCTGTAACACATGGGCTGAAAAGTCCCGGGGTTAACAAAGAAAACACGGTTTTTTTGGTTCAAAATTAGCTTTATTCATCAACGTAATCTCCATCAAGAGCAACGCAATCATTCCAGCGCCGCTCTAACATTTCAATACCACTTTTGTAGAACGATTTATCTTTTGCCTCAAAATAGGCCTCCGTTTCAGCGATAACCTCTTCATTCGTGCGAAATTTCTTACCGGTGAGCATTTTTTTGAGGTCTGCGAACAGCCGGTAGTCGCTGGGAGCCAAATCTGACGAGTACGGTGGATGTGGAAGCAATTCGAAGTTCAATTCATGTAATTTTGCCATTGTTTTGATTGACTTGTGACACGGTGCGTTGTCTTGATGAAACAACATTTTTTTCTTTGCCATATGCGGTCGTTTCTTTGCAATTTCGGCCTTCAAACGCTCCAATAACGCTATATAATATTCACTGTTGATGGTATTTCCTTTCTCAAGATAGTCAATGAATATTACACCTCGCACATCCCAAAATACCGAGGCCATGACCTCTCCAGCCGATTGTTGTGCTTTCGGGTGCTTTGGACGAGGTTCTCCAGTTGCTGTCCACTCAGATGACGATCGTTTTGATTCCGGAGTGAAGTGATGGATCCATGTTTCATCCATTGTCACATACCGACGCAAAAATTCCGGTTTGTTACGTTTAAACATGGCCAAACACTGCTCAGAATCATCAACACGTTCTTGTTTTTGGTCAACAGTGAGCAAACGCAGCACCCACTTTGAACAGAGCTTTCTCATAGTCAAATGCTCATGCAATATAAAGCCAATACGTTCTTTTGATATCTTTACGATGTCAGCTAACTCACGCAACTTCACTTTTCGATCATGTTTTGATGTTTTCTGGTGTTACCGCCTCATTTGGACGCCCACTGCCTTCTGCATCATCGGTGTCTCTACGACCACGTTTGAAGTCAGCAAACCAACGTTTTATTGTTGTTTCTGATGGAGTCCCCATAACATTTTTCAAGCCATTGCTTCGCTTGAACGGTATTTTTTCCCATCAAGAAGCAGTGTAAAATTAAAACACGAAATTGTTTTTGATCCATTGTTTTGAAAATAACAAAAGTAGCGTGACTCTTAGCACAATAACTCACAAACTAATGAATAGAATATCATGAAATTTTAACAGCTGTCTTTTGAAGGTTAGTACTAACTGAGAGAAAGGTGACTGCAATAAAACTACCGTCATCTATGTATTAGGCCCTGGACCTTTCAGCCCATGTGTTATGTACGTAAAGAGACGGCTGACTTTAAGATACCGAAAATGACCCTTTTTTGCAGATTAGGCACGTTCAGAGCAGTTTTTCCGAAATGTTTATCATGAAAATTTAATAATAAATATAATAAAAAATTGAATTAGCATTCAGCTTATTGTATTGCAAGCAATGAATAGTTAAAACTTTGTGTGAAGTGTCTTAAAAGAGCGAGTAACGTTAAAGAAAGAATTATCTTCGGAAACGCGTGCTCAAATAGTGGCACATTAAAACAGTAAATCAGTAAAAGTAACCAAGGAATTGCTAAATTACTGAAATTAACACAAGCACTAGCACAAAATTGCATAATAGCAATCACGAGCAAATGAAATAGACAAAAAACAACGCCAGTAATTGCTGTCGAAGCGAATATGTCGAGCTCAAAACCAGTTATTCTTACCATGGTAAAAAGGTGTTTGCGCCGAGCTGATTTGTATGGAAGAATAGCTATGCGTAAACCGTTACTACAAAAAGCAAACAAAGCTTAAACGGTTAGTATGGGAAAGAGAACACAAAAACTGGATGATGGAAGGTTGGAAGAAAGTGGACGGACGGACGAATCTAAATATCACTCCTTTGATTCAAACGGAAAAGCATTTGTCTGTAGATCGAAAGAGGAACGAGCATTTGAATCCTCTATTACATCAACAATAAAACATCGAGGAAGATCAGTAACGTAGAATGATTTTTCACCATGATAACGCGAGCTCTCACACATCGACCCAAACAACTCAGTATTTAGCCGGTCAAAACATCGAAGTGATGGGTCATCTGCCCTATAGTCCTGATTTGGCACCCAATCATTTCTTTTTATTTCCGTCCGTGGAGAATAAACTACGTGATCAACGATTTTCGATGCCAGAAGAAGGGGTTGATACGTTTAAATTGCATGTTTTGGAGATACCTTAATCGGAATGGAAAAAGTGTTATGAAAATTGGTTCAAACGTATACAAAAGTATATCGATCATCGCAGAGAATACTTTGAAAAACAATAAAACCATCTGCAATGACAAATATTTATTTTTATTTATTATAATAAATAATGTAATGTACCGACTCACTATTTCCTATTTTATGTGAAATATATAATCAATTATTATTTGTCCTTAGTATAATATAATAATTTATTTAGCGGTATCTTTCCTTAAACATCCTGTTATTGCTGTTATTATTTATCACTATTCGAAAATGATCAACGTTGTCAAATTTGCTTCTTGTAGACGCTCGGCAAACATTCTCATTCAAAACTTTCCCGTCATCTATGAACGATAAATATGCAATAGAGATAACTAGGCATATAGTTAATGTACACTACCGCTCAAAAGTGTTTAGGCACTCTGACAGCAAAAATGTTAATAATATTTATTTTTTATGTACAGATACACGTATATGAATAAAAATATATTAAATAAATGTGAAAATTAAAACGTTTAATTTAAATTTTGCTTTCATCTATGTGACCTCCTCTTGATTTAATAATTGCAGCACACAATCGAGGCATTCTCGCAATAAGTTTGCCAGAGTTTCTTGTGTTATTGAGGTCCAACTCGATTGCAATTTGTTCCACACGTCAGTAGCTGATGTCGGAGCCGATTTCCGTACTACTCGATCTAGTTCTTCCCATAGTAACTCGATTGGATTCAAGTCGGGGCTCTGGGGAAGCCATTCCATAGTTTTGAGAGTTCCTTCCTCTTCTAAATGGCGTAAATAGTCTTTACATAATTTAACCACTATTCTGCGATCATCTGCAGATGTTGTCGCTTTTGGCCTTCCACTCCGTCTTTTATTAAGAAAATTACCAGTTTCCCGATATTTTTTTACGTTATAGTCAACCGTAGCGTGGTGTATTTTCATTTTTTTGGCAATTTGTCGATTACTTATGCCACTTTTATGGTAAGCTATTATAAGCGCACGTGTTTCCGTACTAATTTCTCTTCGCGGGGGCATTTTAAAAAATTATCACACGATATTTCGCTCACGACGTGAATAGAGTAAATGCCACACTGCAACTGGCCATAGGTTACAGATTTCACTATAATCTTCTAGGAAGGTAATTTAAACATTATTACCTACAATCTAACAGATGACTAAATTTACCCAGTAAATTCAGAGGGATTGTTATTGTAATTGCACAGCAACAAACAGTTTATGGTAATCCGACCAAGTGCAGGTAAATGATAGTAAACCTTATACGATATAATGGGTGTTTATCTTACTGAACTACATTTTAAATACGTATTTCATTTTATTATAATGTTTTTTTGGTAAACATAATACTCTATGAATAATCCATGAAAACAGGGGTGCCTAAACACTTTTGAGCGGTAGTATATATATATAATAGTAAGCGACGTATTTCAAGTTAGTTCAAATCAATAGACTTAACTAATGTTAGTCCAAAAATAAAGTTAGTGTTAAGTGAATTGTTGTTTGATTGAAGAACCCGTTACACCAGATACAAAAATAGCAACCCTCGTACAATACAAAGCTGTGTCATTAATATTTATTATTTCACTATTTTTGCCCTATATAATAATAATAAAGATAAATAAAAAAATAATGTTTGGTGTCTAGTTTTATCAAACCGAAAAAAAGAAGAATTTCCAAAGAATTTAAATCTCTCTTTCGTGCTTTGCCCTATAGCTTAAGATGCTCTCGTACCTACAACATTGTTTACTTTATCAACCACTCAACATTTACATATGTCCCATCAAATCTTCCTACAAATGAGCAAACGCAATGCCGCGTCATCCGCTCTTCCGATTTGTCCCCTTTAAAGTAGGCGAAACCACTCCGAACTTTTGTAAAATGACATGTTTATTGCTTTCCTGCTCTTAAAAGCGAAGTCACTTTCTACTACGATGACACGGATACAAAGTAGAATACGCTCGAGATTTATTGGCGGTTTCCTCTCTTGCACGCCGAGAGCTCCACACGGGTTAATTTGCGCTCTACAAAACTTCCTCCGTTCGGACGGGCAACGTACAACCTGTGGATCTCTTTCTATCGCATCGACGCCTTCTATTCTCGACCCGAAATGTGTCCCTCCAGGTCCTGGTACTGCCTAATTTATAATACGTCGAATATCGGTTTCGAACGTGTTAGGAGAAATTTTTATCTTAATGGGACTGGATACGGTGATTAAGAAGATGTATGGGTAAAGGAAAGAGTTGGTAATAGCTCTTCTCACGAACGTACATATATGGACGGGATGCGGTTTTGGTAGAGGAAAATATCTGAACAAGAAAACATTTAGAGTATCTGAGACGTTTTTAAAAGTGCTCTGGGTATAATACATAATCTTAAGGGCCTAAAGTTATGTTCTATTATCTACACCTAAAAAAAAAATAAACCAATTTAATGGGCAAACAAAACTTTTAATTTAATGTTTGAATAATGTCATTGCTTTATTTGTCTTATAACGATGACGTAATACTGATGCATGAACAACTCAAAACCAGGAAAATTTAGCGTTGAGCAATTAATTAATTGATCGAGTTCTGATAAAATGTACATACTCGTTAGCTTTGTTTAATTATATGTATAAGATAAGGTGACAATGAAAAATATCCATCTGCTTTTCTTTTGTATGAACATTATCAAACTGAATGACCTTAGCTATACATCTGTAGCATTTAGCAAATTTCTCAAAGAGTTTTGCTGAGTAATGTTGTTCGCAATGAAAATGGTTTCACACAAAGAAAACAACCGTACTACATATAGTGATATAACATTAGCATATTTAAAATCATCATTGCAAATTCTGTTTAATCTAATAAAATCAGAATTTTTATTTAAAACACTACTAAATTCTCCTATAAATAGATGATTTTTTTGTCGTTTAAACCTTTCTACTTCAGTGGTATATTGTACACACCAAACGCTAATTTTTTCTCAATCTAGCTTTGTGGTATACGGCACATACCAACGATTCTATAATTTTGTTATGAGCGGCCCCTATTGCACATCCAATAGGGCCATGGCAAATAGCCATTCGGTTAGTTCGACCATAGGTGCCCACAATAAATTAATATTCGTTTCATAATTTTCTAAATCGCTTTAAAATAACAAGAAATCAAAAATAATTCCGAGTTGGTATACCTGATTATTATATATAACTATCATTTATCTATGCTATTTCAAATTTATCACAAAGCCAACGTATAATCTACTACGTATTTATTTCATCCTTTTAAGCAAAATATTTAGAGTTATGACCTAAAAAAGTTAAATGAAGGCGAAGTAGACGCAGTATTTGCAAAACTTACAACTGATAGAGAATCTCAAGACAAGAGAGTCGAAGGACAAGAAAAGTATATCTAGCACGGGCGAAGGAAGTAAAACTCAATTTTACAAATATTTCCAATATATTTAACACAGTATTAATATGTTTCGCTATCGTCAGATGTTGAATATATGATGAAGATACAGTGATAGCTTTCAATATGGTTTTCCGGCAAGTATCGGCCGATTCAATCGAAAAAAGAAAAAGATGATCTGATCTTGAAGAGGATGACGAACACGACTCCCTAACTGACGTATTTTATACCAAAAGATTTATTTGGAAAAAAACTTTTAGATGTTTCTAGCCCAAGTAACCAAATATTGTTTTTCCAGGAGGTGTTGGTATCATAACTGATGGCATTGGATCATTAGTTGATGTTTCTTTTTTGTATTCCATAAATAGACAAATGATCGGAGATTGCATTATCCAAATAAATTTTTACGCTACCCAAAAAGGAAACCTGCTTGTAACTACAACTGCGATAGAAATAATTGGATAGTCACATGTTCGTTATTATTTGTCTTCCCAGATAAAACCAACATATTCTTACATTGAAACACTTCAATATCCCACTAAACACAACACTTCACTGGATGCACGCATCAATAGCTAAGCTATCATCCTATCCAATAAGGAGCAAGTTACGTTCAACTGATTATGGTCATGTATGATTTAATAATGAGTAAATGCTAGAACTTAGAGAATCTATTGTTCAACAAAATATTTATTTTTGAAAATTTCCATGCTTTCATAACAATTTAAATAATCATTAGAAAGGTTTGACATATCTAGTATTCCCTACATATGCTAGAAATAAATTATAATGTTCAAAATATAAAGCTAATTCGAAATGCAAACAATGTTTATTTAAATTGTTATCAAGGTATGATATTTTGCAAAGACAAATATCTTCTGATGAATACAGATTTAGGCCTTTTAAATTCCAGCCCCTTCTCTTTATTAAATCGTGCATGACCATAGTGACCTGTCGCATAGTGTAACCATTTTTTTGTTGGATATGTTTAAACCAACACATATACAAAGCAAAGGTTTCCTCTTTTGTAAACTGTAATACACTTTGATCTTCATCGTCAACCCAAGTTAAGAAACTATTCTTCATCGTGTAATAATTTTTGCATTGTGTTGACCAACCTGATCTTAGTGCTTGTATGTGTGAGAAGATAATTTGATCCATTCCAGAATCTCGAATAACTTTTATAGCGAGAATCGGAGGGTACTCCATACACTTTACACGGTTTACTTCCTTGTAGAGATCTCTGATGTAGACCTCCATGTAATGCCTAAATCATCGAGTGACTTCGTATTTAGCCAGTCTTGATTATTGGTGATAAATTGATCTTTCCTTCTTCATGCTGCCGCTTTAAATTAACGCAATAAAGTTGTTTGTATATTGGCTTTGACGCGCTTCAGTTAGAACGCAATTGTCATTTAGCAGGGAGGACTTACAAAAGATATAATCATAAATCAAAACGTTATAGATTTCAAGGATTTATATTATATGATTATTGTACTTTTGCGATATATGCGATAAATTGAGCTTTAAACTGATACGTACACTACCGTCCATAAAAGTTTGGTTAGGTAACAAAAATTTAAGAGAACTGAAAGTAAAAGGCAATTAACACTAAAAAAAAATAAATGTATTACTCTTAAAAATAACAACTCAAAATCTAATGAAAAGATTTATTGCTAACAAAATTCTTAAACAACTTAATTCTTTCCTTCAGAAAACCGTCATTATTTGAGTTTCAGATGTAATTAAAACAGATGTTTATTAAGATTATCACCGTTTAATACAATAAAGCTTATTAAATTAAAGTAATGTAAAACTTTCTCCCTTGGCCAAACTTCTATGGACGGTAGTATACATACTTGTCAGTCCCATAGTGCGACATGGCAACTACAATAATTAAAATCTGCACGGTCTTCTAACGAAGTACGGACTTTACAAAAATGCAGTACATGCATTTTCCAACCTTCGCCAAAACAACGAAAACACCAATTATTCAGCAGCAGGAAGTCTTCGAAAGGTCAACCATAACATGCATGCATGGGATCCACTTTCTACATTAAAATTTATTAACGATAATAATAATTACTAAATTAATTACAGATAACAATCACTTCCTAAACCACTTAAAGTAAACTAAAGAAAAAAATTCTAACGATTTTAAATACCAGTACGTTATAGAACCACAGGCGCACCACTCGCGTCTTTATCTCTCTCTCTTCTTTCCTTAATGACCTGCATATTTCGGGTCCTAATTAACGTGTAATTAATTTAGTTTTTGTACAAGCTGGAATGACAGTGCGTATTTTTTTCAATTAATGCCAAGAAAAAAGCGTAAGAACCTCCACATGCGTTACTATAATACACTCCCTAGTCTCGTTTAGTTTTATTTCTCGACGTTATAGGTGGACGAATATAACCTGTTCACCGTTCGATGATTTATTACCGTCAGGATGCCTGTCTGCTATTGCCCGTTCGGTGTTGGAGAGTTGAAACGCAGCGCGTTGACGGTATTTAATTTAATGCGTCGCGATGAAACTTCAAATTCGGCGGTCCGATATGATTAAAACGTTACGAGGAAGACGTGGCCGCGTTACTGTGTCCGTTGTGTTACTATTGATGTAGGTACCACGAAAGAAATCCTGTCAAATTATGAGGGACATGTGTATTAAATTAAGCTTCAAGCTTCTATGGTGGTCAACTTTTTTTTCTTTGGATACCTGAGTGTACGGTAATGCAAAAGCAGGCATAACAATTAAACGACAACAATTAACAGACTTACATAAAGTGCCTAAGTACAAAACTAAAATCTTTGCTTTTAGAATACCTCATTAATATATGTACAATTACTATGGGCACCCAAAAAGATCTATAAAGATTGGAGTAATACAGTTTCTTCGGACGAATACTTATTTTGGGAATGGATTCCTAAAAGGAAAGTATAAATGTTTCGTGAGCGTGCGGTGTTATAAAGGACCATTAAATATTCCCCAAAAAATCCACGCCCAACGTTACATTTGTTTACAGAAATGCGTAAGAAATGGTGAAAATTTATTCATTAAAGTCTACCAAACCATTTGGTGGTTCCACAACGAATTAAATGCTACAGGAAGACAGCAATCATAAACATTCTAATTGTCTTCCAGACTCGAATAATTTGGCGCCCCTAAGGTCAACAATATGACCAAAAGTAGGTAGAAAGTGTAAGAAAAATCTATTCCTACAACTTAATAGTGGGTAGACAGAACTGTTCAACATATACAATGTAAGTGCTCTATGTTCTATGTATTAGATATTTTAACATACTGCTAGTTCTAATTTTGGGGTACAGAACATCTAACTGAAGAATTGGTTTTATTTAGCGATATTTTCATTTCATGGTTTTGGCAGATTTTTTGTAACGTATATATCTCTTTCTGTAGATCATCCTCTGTTTCTATTAGGAGTACTAAATCGTCAGCATATAAGATAGAATTTAGGGTGGTGTTCTGCTCCACACGAATTCCTCTAGAGCGTTTCTTTCTCCATTCCTTTAGAATGGCATATATATATAGACTACCGTCCATATCGGACACGTAAATAAATTTAAAAAAATATTCATTTTTCCAAAACTTAAAATTCTTATTGTCTTAATGCCTTGATTGTCCGAACACCCCCACACTTTGTCTCGCCAGTCCATAGCACCCTTTTACAATGATCCACTGTCCAATTTCTATGTGTTTCTGCCCACTAACCGTTTTTGCCTGTTTCACCTTCGAAGTAGGGGTGTTTCTGTTGCAATACGGCCGTGATGGATTTGGCATTGGATTTGGTTCAAGGCTCGCCAAACGCTATCTCCAATCATATAGAATACGAATCTAAAACCAAGATTGGCAGAAGAGGACTAATCCAGACGGTATTCCTTTCTAAAGATTTGAGAACAAGTGAAAAGTGTAATAACTATTGCTAAATACTCTCCTAATTTCAGAATATTAAATATTTCGCCATGATGGATAATTTTTTTACAACCTAATCATCAAAGTCTACAGTTGCATACGCATTTTGACATATTTTAGATGACTTCGATTTTTCGCAAAAAACATGAGGTTCAAGGCTTATCAAACTCTATCGCCAATCATAGAGAATACGATTCCAAAACCAACATTGGCACAAGAGGACTAATCTAGACGGAATTCGCTTCTAAATATTTGAAAACATGTGAAAACTAATAGCTATTGCTAAATCCTTCTCTAATTTTAGAATATTTTGCCCTATATACACTATAATTCTGGTGTCAGTGTGCAAATCCCGTCCAGCTCTTATTAAATGATATAGATATCCCTGTTCTTTCATAGCATTCCGATCATTTCCTATTTTCTCGTACCTCTATGCTCTTTCGATTTTTACTTGCATCACCTCGTTTCGCAGAAAAAAAATCTGTTGTTATTCCCTATTCCGCAATTGGAACCGAATTTATAACCTCCGGTCCTTGTTCTTCTCTTTTATTTTTTGTTTCAAGCGGCATGCATCAGCTATCTGACATCCGAAACCACCGAAAACGCCGTAAAGCAATACAAAACCGAATGGCCGGTCGACGCGCGGATATATTTAATCTCCTCTTTTTTTCGGGTTGTCCTAAAGCAGCTCGTTGCTGTACGGGATTACGATTGAGTTCGGGCGTGTATGCGCGCGCGGAAAAGGGCCCCCCAACAGAACAACGGACCACCTAACAAAAACAAGCGTTTTGTGTTCCAGGCCAATTATTTCCAACATGAGGTGTTATTAAAGCCGCGGCTCGTATTTCAACGGTAATGAGGCAACACTGGTAGCGACCTCGCTGACGGGGATGGATGGATGGGATGGCTATTGCCTGCCCCGGCTCCGCTCGCTTGTCTCTCTACCCGTCCGCCCTGTGATGTAACTGCCAACGTGCCTTCAACTCGACCGTGCTTCGCCCCCGCCGTCTATCCAGTTTCTAGTCGTTTCAATCAGCTTTTCGGTACGAATGGCCATTATCTACGATGATGATTTCCAGCCGCAGGGGATTTGCAAAAAATAGCAATGGTGTAATTTTAAATTCCATAAAAAAGCATAAAAAGATAACGAAAAGTTAAATTTTGGATAAGGCCAATGAGTTTCGTCAAGCTTCTCGTAGTAAAGGTTTGACTGATTTGCGTGGATTAAAGAATTTCATTTTGACTGCCTGTATTATTTATCATCTTGTATATTCGATATTACTTGTCTGCAAAAACTTCTTTCCTAGTTGAATTTTGTTCTAAATTAAATGTTTTTTAATCTGTCATGTATTACTTTCAGTGTATATGATAAAATAAAGGCTATGCTAAAGAAACTCAATTTCTTTAGATGTAACGGCTGGAAATGAATGAATAAGAATATTTTGATTTTCTCAGCAGTTATTTATTAATATGGAATCCAATTTAACGAAAATATTAAAAGAGGTACTGTTGATACCAGGTGTATGCATAGGTTTTTAGCTAAAGAGAAATATATAATTTTCAAAGTAAATTAACTTTTTTTATTCAAAATATTGCTCATCAGCTTCTACAAATTTCACCCATCTTTATGGATACCATGCCAAAAAAACTGTTTGCCTTTTGCGGCAAACTATTCGTCGAGCAATTTTCCAACTTCCCCCATTGATGCGAAGAGGTGATAGTCAAATGGCGCCAGGTCTGGGGAGTACGGCGGGTGCGGAAGGATGTCCCACTCAAGCGATTTCAAAGTGTCTTCCACTGATTTTAATGAATGAGACGGCGCATTGTCGTGTAACAAATTCACTTTGCCATGTTTTCTGGTCCATGTCAATCAATTAATTACTTGTTGGCAATAGCGTTGTATACTATCAGAGCATGGTTTACTTCTCGAAGCGATTTGGCCTTGGTGTTGAAGAACCGACTTCGCCAGGTTAAAGCCACGATTTCCTCAGCCTCGGGTTTTCAAAGTAAATCCATTTTTCGCCACGTGTCACAATTCCATACAACAAAGACTTCCTTTCGTGGTGTTGAACCAGCATTTCACAGGTGGCTTTGCGATTTTCTATTTGACGTTCATTCAAATCGTGTGGGGCCCTTTAACAGCGTTTATTGATCTCCCTATTGCTCGCAAACGTCTGCTGATTGTTTATTGTGACACATACAATGCTTCTGTTAATTGCGGTTCAGTTTGAGTTGGGTCATCATCCAATAACTCCTGCAATTGCTCGTCTTCGCAGTTTTGGGGTCTACCAAAGGGCACACTGTCTTTTACATTGAAATCACTACTTTTACATTCTCAGAAACTATGTCTCACCTGTTCTAATCGATAGAGCGTGTTCACCATATGTTTCCACCAGCAAACGATGACTTTCAACAAACTTCTCCTTTTGATTAAATAAGAAAAGTAATGCGTGCTGTAAATGCTCTTCTTCAAGCATAAAACTCGACATGATCACTAAACGATAAAAGAAAGACGCTAGTTTTTGGCGGACCCAACTTGTAATTTAAATGTAAGACGAACAAAATGACGTATGTGTCAAATTAATACGCTGCGTATTTTTGCCTGGCGCCATCTTTTAGCTAAACCGGAAAAAACTTATGCATACATCTCGTATATCCGGATCCAAGAATTGGATCATGAAGAAATAGCTTTGCAAGTAGAGAAGTTCAATGACTTCATGAACTGTACTGAAGAAAGAAAAGCTCACTGACGTACGAATAGCTTTCGTCTATTCCATTTTATATACTACATGTACATATGTGAGGAAGGATTTCCAATATGTACTTATGCAAAGGCAAATATAGAAACAAGTTAAATGGAGAATCTGATCTAAGTAGTCAAACTTTCACCGATCTACCCAAATTTTGAACTTCTCTGCTCAACTAAACATTAAAAATAATATGTTATTTGCAGCTTTGCTAGCCGAGTGCCCTGTTTTATTCATTTTGTATTAATTTATTTGCAAGTTAAGCTATCACATTAGTTATGGATATATTTAACTTTATCGCTACAAACTTCGATTCAATATGAAAAATAAATTGTAATAACTCAATTTTATTGTTACCCATAATTATGTACACATTAGAAGAAAAGGGTTAGGAACTGCTAATCTAGGAGGACGTTCATTAAAAATTATTATTATTATATGTACTGATAAAAATTCTTCTAGTGTACTTTGGTTATAATGTGTTACATAAACTTATGAAACCTTTATCTTCTATGATTAGTATTGGTTAAAAGTCTTCTACTGCTATTATTTAAATAAGGTTATTTTCTATCGTCTTCTTGAGTTTTCAGATATTCGCTTTCCGAAACTTGTGCTAACCTTTTCAGATGTGGAGCTATCAGATATGTCATCTACATGTTTGCGAGCAATATAAGTATTCAAATATTCACCGCCGGATTTTTCAAAATAATCCCAAATTCTTTTTTAGTTTTTAGAACGATGCTACTGACTGTTTTGAAGAAGTATTTAAAAAACTCGGTGCTGCGCGTACAGTGAACAAAATTTAACACTTCATAGGAAACCGAACCAAAAACTTGCCACGCAGGCATCAATATATCTAAATAACAATAAAGGAACACTTAGCATTCAACATATCTAATATATTTTCTTAGGTGTCATTACGCATAATTGCTTGTAAATAAATTTATAAACTACAACAAGGGGGGCCTTTCGCAGCCTACCCCAACGTCTATTCGTTCTTTTTGTAGTTAATAGTGCACTGGAAAAGCATTTAAGCAAATGTATCTATCAAAGTTCATTTAGATTTATCCCCGTTAAACGTATTTTAGTAGTGATGTATACGTGTATATATATTTTTTGTTTAATAGTATCCTCTATAGAATTTTAAATTTCATTAATATTAGTGTGATGTTTGTTAATTATACTTAAGCACTTAATTATTTTTTACTTATTTATTTCGACATTACCCTACAATTGTTAACCCGACTATCCTTGCTAGCACGTGGTTAGGGACAATACTACCACTCCAAGTGCCTCTAATAAAAAATATCGCACACACACGTATGATACAATACAAGAAAGGTATTTTATTTCCATACATTACAATTAGCATAACATAACCAAGTTAAAGGACAAGCTGTATAAATCGTAGACTGTAATCTTGATAAAAAAAAACACTATGAGCGTAAGAAACAATCGTTTATCTTAAACGGACGGTTCAGCAGCAGGTTGGGTTAGCCTGATGACTCAAAAAGGTTTCGATTCACTTTTATTTCGAAATCTAACGTTTAACGAATACTTTTACGTAAATAAATTTGGTAAAACCAACCGATTTTTGCATTCGCTTAGTGACCGAGGATTCGTTTGTCCTTACCGCAGGATATTTTCATACGATTCGACCATCACTACTATAAAGCACTAACAAGTTACGCAAAATGAACAGCAGACTGGTAAAAAGTTGCGTCCGCACCATCATATCCGGCTGTTATCACCCCGGACGAACAGATAATCCGACAGACCAACTTATCGCCGGATTGGATCACCTCGCGCGTCAAAATTAATCATTCCGTTAACGTCATAAAGTCGAAGAACGAGGGAATGTATTCATTAGCGAGTTCTGTGTCCTACACCCGGAATATTGCGCAATACTCCAACGTTAAGGTACCCACCTCTCTCGCCACATACACACACGCTATACGGATCGCGACGAAAGGGCCACATTGCCGGCCGGCACGGGTAACGCCTACCCTCCGGGGATTCCCCTAGGACAACAGCTGATTGCAGGGCCGTGTTTCATTAGCGGACCTTGTACCCGTATCGATACCGCTATCGGGTCCGCCAGGACGTGTGTAAATTAATGAACGTGCGCCTGTGTTCGTGTGTACCCGAGTGCGTTAGAGTACGTATTTCGGACGAGACTGTGTGTGTGTGCGAGTGTTTATGTTCTCTTCGTGTCCGCGTATTGTATATGTGCATCTGCAATTGCAAGCCGTATATACACGTATTTCGTAATATGAGCATGTTGCGACATTAAAGACGGCCGACGAGCTCCGGCGAAGCAAGCTGTTTGGTTTCCTCGACTTGTTTTTTTTATCATGCATTATCCTTAAGGAGGCGGTATTTAATGAAGAAATTGTTATTGAGTTTTGACATGTAGTGGTTTGTCTGCGTCTTTGATACGTCGTCAAAATGATCGACGAACTCGCGATGGTAATAAAAGGTGTGCGTACTTAAGGTGTAGAAAGTCTAGCAGGTGGAATTTTGTGGGCTTAGTGCTTCGTCAATTTCATCAGAAATTATTAGACCGTTGTTGTTTATTTTAGAAACCTATTAATTACATTTTAATAATGAAACACTTCCAGATGATCATAAATTCTATTAAATTAAGACCACGAAGCAAGCTATTCCTTTCTTATTTTTGTTTTATTCTTTTCCCTGTACACAGTCCGACCGAAGACGGAAATAAACATGGAGTGAATGAAATGAGGCAGGGGAAAAATTTTAAGACAGAAATTGGTTGTTTGAGTTAGTTTTATCAAGAAAAATAGTTAAGGACATCAACATTTTTAAATATATATTTTTTTCGACTGGTAAAACATGCTTGGGATTAATAATAGGTAATAGGAATTGCTAGATTGCGTAACACAACTGTAATTGTAATGTTGAAATTAATTTTACAAACGTCAATATTTTCAGAATAATTCTTATCGCCATAAATAGGATTAGTTTTGGGACAGTATTACAGGTAATAAATTTAAAATACTCTTTATAGAGGGAGCAGGCCGCACGAAAGTGTATTGTGTATTGATAAATGCTTTAGTTTTTAAAATGAACGTACTTGTGCGTGCATCAGTATTAAGAGCGTGTCTTTTTGTGAACCTGATTAAAGTTATTAAAGTGCTGAGGAATAACGAACAAGTTTAGAAAAGTGCTCTGTAATTGTTGCTTTTCATCAGAAAGTTATTCAGTGCATTAAATTTCTGAAAAAATATATGTTAATAAATCGACTGTTAGCGATATCATTCAGAGACATCAACGCACGGGCAGTTTAAGAGATCGGGCACGTTCACGTCCAGAGAATAACAACTCACGCCGACGATGAGCGTATAAAATTGTTGAGCAAGACAAATAGGAGATTGACAGCACCAGAAATCGCCGCCGAAATGACTCGCGACCGTGCAAGATAAATTTCTGTTACTACAGTGAAAAGAAGATTAAAAGTTGCTAGTCTTCACGGCTGCATTGCAGCAAAAAAAAAAACCTACTTCGACGGAGAAACAGGCAAAACGGCTACAGTGGGCAGAAACACATAGAAATTGGGCAGTGGATGATTGGAAAAGGGTGCTATGGACAGATAGGTCAAAATTTGAGATGTTCGGAGAATCAAGGCGCGTTTTTGTAAAAAGAGCGAAAGGCCGACTTGAAGCGAATCGGAGCTATTCTGCGAAAAGAGGGTTATTTAGAAATACTGTAAGAAAATGCATTACTATCGGGGCAATGTTTAATCGCCGAAAATTTTGTATTCGCGCAGGGCAACGATCCTAAACACTCAGCAGTGATATGTAAAAGTTTCTTTAATGAAGAATAAGATAATGGCACTTTACAAATAGTAGCATGGTCGTAGCAAAGCCCCGATCTAAACCCCATCGAGCTGTTATAGGATGAATTGGACAACAGAGTCCGAAAAGTATGCCCAACCTCCGTAGGCTACCTGTAAAATATTTTACAGGAAGAATGGACTAATATGCCAAATAGAGTCCTTGAAAAACTTAGCCAATACGTAACAGTGCTAGTTTTGTATTTTAAAGTTACAAGACCTCCTTCTTCTAGTATACACTCTTTTTCAGCTACTATTGCATCCAGTGCTTCTTCCTGTTTTATGTATGTATATACCTCATTTACAGATTCTACAGAATCTGGTCCGTGGAGTTGCGAAAATGCTAGGGTTGTATCACTTTCCAGTGAAAACGATGTTCCTCTGGGAGGATCAAGAAGTATACCTTTCAGTATGTTGTGCAATTCGATTTCGTTGGTATTGGTAGGTGTCCCATTATTATTATTGGCAACATCGAACGTTATCGTCAGTAAACAAATTACATTTATAATATTTATGGCGACCAGCTTCAACACTAACTCTGCTACACAATTGGCCAATATTTATCATTGGTCCCAAGTGTGATGAACTGTATATAATACTTCCTGATCTCATTACACATTACATTCTTTACAAATACATGGTTACTCTTTTCCCCTCAGATATTGTATACTTCGATAACCTATATCTTTTTGGTAATAATCTAATCTAATGAAACCAATACAGTTAGTATAAATAACAACAAATTTTACGTTACAAAACAGATTGTATCTGCACTTCGGCAAAAGTACGTAGTTTTTTCTTTGCAGCTTAATAAAACTCATTTAAACAAACAATTTTTGTCTTCAAACTTTTGCTCTACCTTTTAGCATTAGCGAGTTGCGCACATACGAAGAATGGGAAATTTCTTCGCCCACTTAGCACATTTCCGCAGAAAAAAATGCGTAATAACGGTGCAGCAGTTGATTTTGATAAATATGAAAGTGTTGCTGGGATACAGCGGATTGGAGAGAATATTTATGTTTATTCTGTTGCTAATCCTTAATATAATAATAATTCTTTTTCGACGAGAACAATGAAACTTCCAGACGTTATGTGGAAACGCTAAATAAAGTTTTACATACCGTGCCGTTTAACAGCGTTTAGAATATGTTGTAGGACAGTTCGAATCGCAATGGCCTGATTTTACGGAATGGTGGTATTGTTTGCCCACCACGGTCCCCGGACTTAACAGCATCTGATTTCTTTTTCTGGGGCTATTTGAAATCTGATGTTTTCACCAACATTAAAAAATAACAATGTACGCGAAATTAGAGCCATTGATATAAATATGCTACAGAGAGACAGGCTCAGTGTATGTGAATGGATAGCTGACTACATCGAAAATGGTGGTCATTTACACCATATAATTTTTAAAAAATAAAATGTTGCTTATATAACCATTAAATGTTATTCTTTTAGCAAGTAAAATATACTTCCCACATACTGTGTATACCTACATATAAGTGATCTACAAGTTCCCAAATTTAAAAATTTTTAGATTTTCGGATTCGGGTTCGTCCTATATGAAAATATTGGTGTTCAGATTTTAGGTATAAGGTCTTCATCGAAGGAAGCGGCGTACGTTATCAACAGAACTTTTAGAAGAACAAGTACGGTAAAATAACACTTCTTTTATACTATAATTGCATTCGCTTAACTTTTGAAAATCGGCAAAGCATAATTTAATTCCTTAATATATAACTAATTACTTTAAAATCCCCCGCTAGAAATGTTTTTATCACTCATATCTTAAGTAACTCCTAATCAATTATGTTATTCTCGTGTAGTCGATACAAGAATACCCGTGTGCTAATAACAGCGCCCGAGGGAAGGGAATCTATTATTCGAATGATGATGATGGGGTAAGAAACATGGGTTTTAATTCGCGAGACCGAGTCGTTGAACATAGAAACCGCTAATGAATCATGCACAGGGGTCGAATAAAATAAATTAATTTTTTTTGGCCGTGACGTTTACTGTGTGGTAGTGCTGTTCGGCGTTGGTACGGGACGGGAAGAAAAAAAAAGCCCGCCCGTATATTAGCTGTGACCGGTCGCCCACCTATTCGAAATTGCCGACGGGCCGATTCATTCGTTGCGTAATTAAGATAATATATTAGTGATTGTAATTCATTTACTGCGACTACTGGTTGTAAATATCGTGGATACGACCTATTGTAAGAACATTTAAGGACGATTTTGATCAATGTCTATTCTCTAAAGCAATTTGAACATCAAAATTACATCATACTATCGTGAATGCCAAACCACCAAGAAATCGAGGAAAATAATAATTACGCCAGAGGCTTGTTGTGGTCTACAAAAAAGAGCCACACTAAAACTGAAAGTCAGAAAATAGAAACAAGATCAATAGACCTCATACAACCTCCTTACCTCATACCAACATTCGGTATAAATTTTATCTTATATGTTATATACCGATCAATATTATGCATTCGTTTGTGGATAATGTGGAGACATAGACTCAGTTGTGAAATCAGTTTGCTGTAGCTATACGACTCAACTCAAATCCGAAGAAACCGACTTCATAATGTCGGTTTGTATTCTCGTTGATTAATGGTTTGTATTCCATCAACTAATTGGTTATTTGATGAGTAGGGTCCAGTTCTCTTCTGCAAAAGGTCTAGGTTAATTTAGAACCTGATAATAAACGACCCTTAATTTGGGGCGAACGTAGAATTCGAAATAATTTTGCTTTTGTTCGGGAGTACGAAAGTGAGGGTATTTATGGCGTGGGCTGGAATCACATGCTGATTTTCCTGTCGTTGAGAATGGAGCTTTGACTACTGTTCCTTATCGGGATTAGATTTTCATACTTATAATTACTTCTAACGCTAGTGCAATCGGCTAAAGTTTCATTTTTATAGATTACTTTCAGAAATAAAGAATCACCAAAATGCACTGGTCTTCTTCTTCTTCTCCTTACTTAAATTCAATTGAGTATACTTGGGATGCCTTGGAGCGTAGGATTGCTGCTCGTGTTGTACCCCCAAGGGCACTTAACTAGTTAGAAATTGCCTTAAATGAAGAATAGGTAAGGGTCCCGCAAGAACTTTTGGATAATTTGACAAACTCAATCTGGGCTAGGTGCAGAGATATATTAACCGTCCATGGTCACCAAGTACCATATTGCAATGTGTTACGAATAGAATACAAAACCGGCATTGTTTCCTCTACCACCATTTTCCTAGTTAAAAGACTTTCAGTTTCGAATGACTTTTGGCACTTTATATCAATGATTACGCTATGTGAAATAGTTTCCATGCATGAAAACTGAAATTATTTGAAGTTATATATTATGAGCGGACACTTCAGCAAAAATTTCAGTTCAAAATGTTTCCTTTTTTGACCAACGTCCAAAACTGGTATATAAGTTTAAGTGGTTCAAAGAAATGTTTGTAATCAACTTTATAAAATCTCTTATGTTGTAATTTGTAGAAAGCGCGGGCAGTAATTCTGTTACCGCTTATCATCATTGATGCAATTATAACTTTTCTAAAAGGATTATTTTGAAGGTCTTTCTTTAATTGAACGCCCTGTATATTTTCCCGAATTTTAATTAAATATATTTTACGCTTCCCGAAAACTTGTAACAATGTTTTTGCTATGATTAGAATAGTTTTAGGCTTTTAATAAACCTGAGCTTTAGTTTAGAAGGATATTATCTTTGAAAAATGTGTATTGTAAGCAACTGACAGCAATACATGTTTTGCCGCTTTTAGATATTCTTAACACAGACGGCAGAGTTGGTCTTTACTTTTTCCATATTCGTATAAATGATATTTTAGGGTTACACTCCTATCATTATCCCTACCGATTATCTGAGGCCCCGTTGCTGAAAAATAGTAATATCTTTGCTGTTTTGGGAAAAGGAAATAAATGTCTTCACATGACTTTATTCAAAAATGTGTCACAAATACCGAGGTGTTTTGTTCTTCTTCCTATTTCCTGATTTCTTGCTACGTAGACTACAACAAGGGTTTGGTTCAATGAATGGCACGCTTGTTGCTCTTTGTTCAGCTTATCAGACTTATCAATTTGTCACCAATAATAGTACAACAATTACAAAGACTGTATGGTTGTACGAGGGAAAGACATTAAATAAGTCACAAACTGCTGTGGCTGTAGTTGCTGTAGCGAGCTATTTCCCTATCTGTCACTAGGTCAACGCAATCCAGCTTTGGGATCCAAGTGACAGTTGTCGCACACGTATGCAGGCAATGTTAAAATTGCGACAATGCTTGAAGAATGTACTGTGGAAGAGCAACGCGCCGCTGTGCGTTTTTTCTGGGCAAAAGGACTTCCTCCAAAATATATCCATGAGGAAATCTCCTGTTTAGTGTAGAGTTTTGTTGTTGCTTCTGGATGCAATTTGACGAAAACGTCCAAGTCTACTGACGAGGAGAATATTGCTACATCACGATAATTCCAGGCCGAAATCGACCCACTTGACTCAGGCGAGAATTGCAGAAATAGAGTGAGAACTTCTTGAACATTTGGCTTACAAGCTCGACTTAGCCCCAACAAAAAACAATATTGGTAGCAAACATTTCGAAGGTGATGTTCAACAAGAGGTACACACATTGATAAAACGAGAGGATAGATGTATTAATGTAGATGGAGACGTTGTTGCGTAATGTACATTACAGTTTTGCATAATTTATCTATTCAGTAACGTAGCCATTGAAAGATGAAAAACTGCACTTTCCGCCTGCATAATAATTTGCGCGTTTTTTGTAATATTTTTTTAGAGCAACGATTTATAATAAATATGCATGTTTTCCCCTTAAATTATTTTCTTTTCAATTAATTAATTTTTAATAGAGATTTCTTATGGAGGTCTTCAGCTTATTAGGTGTAATAACAAAAATTTGTAATTTCCTCTGCCATTTTCAACTAGGTAAAGCTTCTGGAAATAAACTATAAGTAAAAAGTTTGCAAAAGTCTTCAGTCAATTATGCATGAAGACTACGATATTTTACATGCTTGTTTAAAGAGTTCTGTAATAAAAGTATGACTTTAAAATTTTAATGACAACAATTACAGAAAAGTAATATAAACTTTATATAAACTTTAGTATCTTTTAATAGAGTTAATTTTATATTTTTAAGCGGTGTTGCAGCAAGTACAAGAAACATTGAAAATATTCCTTATAAATATTGCAATTGAATAGTAATCTACCAACTAATTCGAGTTTCCTTTTCTTAATTTCAGCGTCAGGCATAATACGAATAACCCAAAATGAAATATTTCATTTTTGACTATCATTAAGAAAGTGCCACAGTATGTCGGAAAAATAACGGATTTCTTTAAATTTACAGAAAGTTACTGACACCATCCGTTGAAACAATATATAATCTGAAAGCTGTATATCCCCTCTACAAAACGAGACCGCGAGCATTAAAATCGATCAAGTACTAGTTAAATTATAGTGCTCATAGTGAGCTAATATTAAATTTTATTTCAAGCTCAGTAAAAGTTTTACAGAAACATTTGAATTAATGTGTAAAGTTTATAGATGCTATGACTACCAATGCAGTACACGTGCGTTCGAGTGATATAAGCGATTTCAGTATGGTTGTAATGCTTTAGAAGACGACGCAAGACCAAGCCGTCCAAAAAAAAAAAACAAAAATCGCGAGGAGCTGGTCGAAAATGTATGTGAAATTATCGGATGTGATACGAATTCAACAACACACCGATAGCAGAGGAATTAAATACGAACAAAGATATGATTCAGAAAATCTTGATGAAAAATTTGAACAACCGGAAGGTCTGTACTCGCTTTGTTCCTCATGCCTTAACTGAGGACCAAAAAATTGCTCGCTTTCAACATTGCAAGAATCTTCTCAAAACAACCAGATGGAATCGCACATTTCTGGAATCGATTTTAACTGATGATGAGACTTGTGCTTCAAGTACGATCCCTAAGCAAAACCAAAGCCAAAGTGCTACGTGAAAGTCCTCAGGCTCTCTAATTTCTAGAAGTCACGACCGGGAATTCGGTCCACATGGTCGGAATGTCACTGACGGATATTATATGAAGGTCATGGAGCGTTTGTGGAAGAGAATCGTCCGTGTGACGTCCAAATATCGAGCGCGGGTTGTTTTTGTTGCAAGATAATGTACCACCACACAGGACTGCCGCTGTTCGGGAATTTTTGGCGAAAAAACAAGTTTATGTGCTACAACACTCTCCGTATTCACCAGGCTTATCACAATGTGACTATTTGCTCTCTCCAAAACTGAAACTGGCTATGAAAGGAATATTTTATTGTGATACCAATAAAAAAAGAAAAAAATTCTATGCTATCATTGGTTGAACGTGCCCAGAGCTGTATTGACGCAGAAGGTATGCATTTTCAATAAAAATAAATAATTTTGGCCAAATAACTAATTGTTTCTTACTTATTTCAAGAGTTGCGTTACTTATCCGACACACTGTGAATGTTTTGAAGGAAGTGATTTGCTGTACTCGTGGGTAGCCTGTTCTTTTACTAAAAGTTTATATATTCTTAGCAAGATACATATATAACTGAATTTACAGCTTATGAATCAGTCAAGCAAATTTCCTCGTCTCTACTTAACGAAATATATTCCTCACACGCGTAGGTGTTTGCACAAAACACTACAAAGTATGTACATTTGCTATATCTTCGCATTCAAGTACGAGATTGCCAGATTTTGATTCAATTTAAACTTACCCGCTAGTTACACGATTTAAATATTCTTGTCGAAAATCTAGACAACAAAATACGCGGGATAAGTTTTAATTAGCAAAGTTTTAGCGGCGGTCGTGCCCCGAAACCAAGCTCTCTGGAGAGGACCAACACTCATGTGCAGACGTACACATATATTTGCTGAAGTAGAAGCGACCGAGGTGAGTGAGCGCGAAAATGCGCGAGATTTATGCCTTCAGTTTTATAATTATGTAAAACTTGATTGTTGCGATAAATTGCTGTTAAGACCGTAATTGAAAATGCTGAAGATTTATTCCGATGATGTTTCAAGTCCTGCGTACATGTAGCATTGGTTAATGAAGTGTGTGAGTAAAAGGAGGTTACGCAAACTGTTGAACACTGCAGAAAAGATGCGAAAGTAATAAAAAATTTCGTTCGAATTTTGCCAACGTTGCATTTGAACAGTGAAGATTTATATTTAGCGATACAAAGATGGTTTAAACCATATGTTAATTGTAGAATTGCTTTTCTATACAGACAGTTCTATAAGAAACTTAATCAAACAATAAGAATGCATTAAACGTCTTTAGAAGGTGAAATATTTGAAGAAACCAATGATTCATCACTGGGAAATTTCATAATCACAAACAGCCAAGAAGGTTTGCACTCCTCTGAGTTAGGGACTCTTTATTTTGCTATTTGATTTAAGTATTGGTTTTGTTTCTATCCTTTTGCTGTTTGTATGTTTCATATTTACAATTAATGTTTTGCTTATTCTACAAACATACTTCCACTTTAGCGGCCATTACACTGCCCAACACTATTTTCGCTGACTTCTATATGCACTAATTTAGGTCTGCTGAATCCGAAAATCATATTAGTTTTTGCATATTACGTCAAAATGTAACTCTATACCATACTATACTCTTTAAAGAATCGCCAATGCAGCTAAGATGTTAGTTAGGAACTGATTCATTAATTTTTCTAGTCACGAGTATAGTACAAGTATTTCCTTTAATAGTCATTAAAATATCACAAGAGTACTTCTAAAAAGATCAACAGCAACCAGAGAATAAATAATAACCTTCTGCTGTAGATTTTGGTTTAGCAGTCCCTTTAATATTTCAACCGCAGTCGGCCATCATATGAGGATTCCATTTTCATTGGTAGCAAGTTTCCATGGTTTTCAAAACTTGATCAAATCTCTCGCCTTGTTCATCGCTTACAGCACCTACATTTTCGGAAAACCTATTAAGATTATTAAGATGACTCTGAAGAAAATGAAGCTTTCTGTTCATGTTATAACCTAGGCGGTGACATTTTTGAAGCATCGATTTTACTAGACCTTTATGACAATGACATGGAAACAAAAGAGCTTTTGTTTCCAAGAAAATTGATGAATAAAATCGAGGCTAAGAATGAAGCCTGGATTTTATTCACCAAGAGTTAATGAAATTTGGATTCATCATCAAAATTTAATTTGAAGTCCATCAAATACCTCAGCTTTAATTTTTCCGTAACTTAGTCGTGGAAAATTTTGGCATGTGTGTATTTGGTGTGAAGAGGTGAAAAAATTACTTTTTCTCGCTCGATTAACAATTCACTTACAATATTCTTCTGTCCAACATCTAAAGATGTTCTAGGAGGCCAATGTTTCTGAATCCAGTGTTGGTTTTTGAATTTTGAAATCAGCGAACAAGAAATGCCGTAGTAAAAAACGTGACGTGATAAGGAAAAATGGATTTTATATTTGGCATTAGTCAGCAGAAAAAGAAAATGTTGGCCAGTGTTATCATTTTTTGTTAAGATAAAGCATATTATTCTAGAACAGGTTCGAGCTACGAAATAAATTTTATATTCACATTGCCTTTCCATTTATTATTTCATCAAAGTTTGAACTTTTCGCCCCTCTATTGTGTATATGCTTCATGTACATTGCAAACTAACTTTTGCCTTATAATTTGGACTGTTTTTTTGACCGCACAAGGAAAGTGAAGAATTTCCAAAATAAGGATTGACCAGTCAGGGTGTGTAATCCTAGAAAATAGTTAAAGGATGCTTGTAAATACTGGCCATTGGAAAACATCTGTCCGTACCTAGAATTCAACAATGGATATGCTTGAGCTGTATTGAGGCAATACTGTTTTTCTTGCAAAACAGGAGGAATTGAAAGAGACCTTGGGTAAGATTTTTTTCTTTGTTACTGAGAACAGAATGTTATACTCTCATAAATTAGGGTATCAAAGGTTTCTTGTGTCTTTGTATTAAATTCTATTTTTCTTGTTATTCTCATTTCTTTGTATTTGTACGTTGACGCTGTAAGTTCTCCTCTGGCATTTTAGAAATGCTAGAATGGTTACGAGAAATTTGTTCAATATTATTCAATTTCAGAAAAACAAGAATCGCAAATTTTTAAGTGATCATCCTGTGTGTATTGATTTCTAAGCATCCAATATGTTATTTCAAATAATGGAAGTAATTAAGACAAACCTGGTACTTGGTCCAAATAAGTATTTGGTCTTCGAGGACTGTAGGTTTAATCAAGTCACCATTTCCTTGTATTTGTATAATTCTGCTGTTTACTTAATTCAAGAAAGACTATGATTTGAATCACCAAATGTATTATATAAATATATTTTCCTACATAAAGTGTGCAGGATAGTGTTGCCCGAACTTAATCGTAGAAAAACAGTACATCCTAAGAAATCCTGATTCCAAACCAACCACATCCTTACGAATACAGTGAAATACAATTTTGGCACGAAATTTTGAGTGAAACTGTTTTATCTCATTCGTGTAGCTGACGGATCAATATCATTTATATTAAAAAGTACAATCTTAAAAAGACAGATCCCAATGTTATCCATACATCATCAAAACAATCGAACTTGCTTTTCGCAGTTTACAATAACAAATTGCCTATACCTGTTATCTAATCAAAGAAACATCAAACAAACGCCCTGTATAGCACAAACTCCTTTCCATCACTTGTGAATAATAATAGACCAATGCGCCAAAGCAACAACAACTTTCCTGTCATTGATGTTGTTACTGTTGTTAGCTGAAGCTTTATTTGTTCACTATGACCATCTAACAGAATGATTCAGCTCGTTTTGGCGAAACGTATGCTAGGAACATGGTGAAAAATAAATAGAACACCTTGTTCGGATTTTTAAGCGATAACCGTGCCTTGACAGATCTATTTCTATTTGCCGGTGTACCACTTTGTTTGTGCCGACTATAGAGTCCACAAGTAACATGAAAGTAATTGAATAATGTTATTGATTGTATGAAGAATATTTAGTCAATAAAGATGTAATGGGTGTAGTTGTAAAAGCTGTAAAATGATGATTAATGGAAAAATCCTACACAACGTCCTACAATAACATATTTTCCAAAATTGTAACCTATAATCATTGAATGCATTTATAAGCCTCGTCTTGTCTAATTGTTGTCATAATAAAGCAAGAAAGATTTTAGTTGCCATTGTCAGAGACAAGCTCAAGCTAAATCTTCTTAACGTCTTTTCGAAATAATTCAAATACGTAGCCGTAAAATTTCTGATTATGTACTTGCACATATCGAATTGTAACTGCCTAAAACATAAAGACTTAAACTAACATAAACGCGATAACGATCATTGTCTAGACTTACAGATAAATGGTGATTTGTTTTCGAACAATCATTCTCAGCATCTAGGCGACAGTAACCAGGTGCAGACGTATCAATCGTATAACCTACCTGTTAGGTCCGCCCGGAGAACAAAAAAATACAGATGGATATCGTCGTCTTATTGTTAGTAAGGGGTTTAAAACAATAGATCCCATTTTCGGGTGTGTTTTGTGAAGGCGGGATCGACTAAATGGAACTGTATAGAGTAGTAAGCGATCGTTCAGGGATATAGCCGTTAGCTGTTAGATTAGAATCGTAACAGATAAAAAAAAATAATTTTATTTCAGATCAATAATATTTTCAATTTTTTGCACGGGTTATTACTTAAACAAGTATCCTAAAAATTCGTATAGAATTTGACAGTTTGTGGGTTTACAGATTGACCGTAAAAGAACAACCGCAAATCTCTTAAATAAGCAATCGCCCGTGTTTGAGAAGTTGAACCATCTAAACGTAATACTACGTTTAGCAATTTAGGTCAGTATCACCTAAACTAAGTGTACTATTAGAAAAAAAAAAAACATTTCTGACACCTTATTATTTCTTTGGAGGCGACTATATGATGTTTTGCTTTAGCCACTATCCCTTTCGGGGAACTACCACATTTCATTGGCTTGCCTTGAATGAAGAATCATTTTCAGCCCGCAGAGCCCACCTTCGAAGATTTATGTCGAGGATATTTCCTCTATCCCGAGAATTTATCCAAATTCAGAAAATTTAGGGCAAATTAAAGACATATAGATGAATTTATTCTTACAGGACCTTTTCAAAAACTTTAGTTTTTCTTAATGGTGGTAAAGAATGGTGATCTCCTGAAAGCGATAGTGACTGCAGGAAAACTATAACCCCCTAGTCCCCTCCAAATAGATAAGAGGTTGCTTGTTCCGTAGTCGCAATGATATTGACATAAATTGCTAAGGGTGGTAATGCGTTTACGGGGCCCAACCAAAACAAAATTACTACTTTCACACGTCGATATGATATTACCCAGTCTCCAGTAAGTGGACATTACATCTATATAATACTTTTAATTAAAACAATTATTTTTTCTTTAAATCGATGATAATTGGTTATGGGTTATCTGCTCCTAATAACGTCAATGAGAAATATTTTCGTCGCGTTATTAGGAACTATGTGGCACAATTTAAAAGCATTGTACTTGTAGATACAGTGAAATGGCTCCTGAAAGACGTGCCTTGTGGACTGAAAGGGCACTACAACAAGCTTTATAGCGCGTAAATAATGTAATGCCAGTTTTAAATGCATTAGAAGTTTACCACATTCCACACAGAACCCTACGGGACCATATTAAAAATAAATCCACTGTTAAAAGACTAAGGACGTTCGATACTTGATAAGCAAGAATCCGAATTATGTAAGCGGATTATTCGATTGGCAGAGATCGGAATACCTCTGATAAGCAAAGCAATTCGCGGGTCTGTTTATTCTTTTGCTGAAACTTTAGCTATAGAGCATAATTTCAACGAACACAAACGAATGGCAGGAAGAAACTGAATGCAATTATTTCTTAATTGTCATCCTCAGATTGCTTCTAGAAAGGCCCAGATGTTAAACCCAGCAAAAGCTCAGAAGGTTAACAAGTATATCGGCAATGATTATTTTGTTAAACTCATTTACAGTACGGACGAGAAAGGTTGTACATTAATCTTACACCACTAACAACAGGTGTTAGCTCAAAAAGGTACACGAGGGTACACATCCTAGTAGAACAAACCTGCTGAGAGTGTTACTATAGTCGCCTGTGGTAATGCAATAAGGCAAGAGACAAAATGAAAATTGGATAGATGACATGCGACCTGGAACAAAAATCGTGATGACTTCCAAAGGCAGCATGATAAGTAATGGTTAAAACACTTCTGACGATATAAAGTGGATGGCCATGAACTTTTGATATTTGACGGTGCAGCATCCCATTTCGACATTTTTACAGTAGAAACTGCTACAAAATTAGATATCGCTTTACTTTCCTCGCCAAGTAATACTACCCATGAATTGCAGCCATTTGACAAATGTGTATTTAGAAGTTTTGAAATACCCTTTAAGCTGTTTCCAAAAGCAGTGTCACCTCACAATCTGCTATCTGCTTTTAGATCACCTAAAATCTATCCATATGGTTCGTTTGTGATTCTAGATACAGCTTTTTGCGCCTAATTCAATAACATACACAGGCAAACTGGAAGAAAATAGGATTCAGTTGATGAACTCTACTACTGGCAACCAATTCTGACACTAATTCGAATAACTCAGACAAATCTTTACCATGCTTTAAGGATGGAGAAAACGAAAGACATGAGCTATAGAGAAAAACAAGAAAAAATCAAAAAGGAAAAATGTTAGAAGCGGACAGCTTGCAAGTTGACTGTTTTGAAAACAATGTTAATCAGAAACAAACTGAAGTAGCAATATTACAGGAAAACAAAATAAGCTTGGACAACCAGAAGAGAAAAAAATCTACCGCAAAACAAAGAAAACTGGTTAAAGAACACAAAGCCGTTAATAAAGGAGAAAGCTGGTTGGGCTCTGTTTGCCAAGAAGTGAAGAAGAAGAATGTGCACATATATGAAGAATGCGTAGGACTAATTTAGTTGGATAGGAGCTCATTTGTTTGTTTGGACTGTCAAATGTAAACATAAACATAAATAAATTTTGTTGAAAATTATTTAATGTATGTCTCAATAAAAATTACAGTTGGCGCTATTTGGCCCAGGGGTGTCTTAATAACGCCAATTGCAGTTTAGTATATACTTTTTTCTATTGTAATTTGGAATGTTAGTAAGTCAAAGATTATTAATATTATGCCTTCCTAAATGTTGACAGACGAAAATTTACCCATAAGGTAGCATTATTTGGGTTACACACCTTATATATTTTTTTTATTTTGAGATTTGAAGTAGTACAGAAAATCGTTCTCTATTTGTTTTAGTTATTATGTTAAATTACCTGCTGGTTTTCAAGTATAGAAGATAAATCGTACTCATAAAAAAAACACCTATTTACGCCTCGAAATATCCGCCAAAATAAACATTATTGGTTTCTTTTAAACACCTACGCGATTCTGTGCAGTATAAAATCATCTTTTAACCGCACACAAAACCCGAAATTCTTATCTCTATCTAGCGTATAAGGAACAAAAAAAAAAGGGAATAGCCTCATAAATTTCCGAAACGACCGAATGTGCCCGGATGGAAACGCACCGTTGAAGGGGCGAGTCCGGCAATGCCGTAATGATAAAAACTCAAAAACTTACCTTGAGTTTGACGAACCGCGGTTCATCGGACGCCAGCCTGGCCAAGTCCTGGTATTCACCCTTCGCCGCTGTCACATACCATTCGGCACTCCTTTTGGGATCCAACTGGAACAAGAGTACGAGACGACACGTACAAACATATATTTCCCTATTTTACGATGTCTAGTCGCAAATTCTATACACTTATTGACAGTTATTGGTCCGTTGTCTTTGTTCTTTGCTCCGGTTTTCCTATTCCGCTCGTCCTTTTTTTTTTCTTTTTTTCTGTAACTCTCTACGTACAGTGCGGTGATGCGGTTCTCGGTTTTTGCGTAGGCATTGAAAACAGGGTACGGAGACGACGCGAAACGCTAAATCAGTATTACACCGAATGTATGTTCGTTGAAAATAGATGTTCAGGGAACTAACAAAGTAGATAAGGCAGGTGGATGCAAAAATCATTAAAAGTAAATTGGATTTTATGACCTTTCCGCAGTATCTGATACTGTATTCAAAACAAAAACAGTACTATTGTTTCTTTTTTGTAAACGAGAGAGATAAATGATCTATAAGAGCCAATATAAAGCTACCAACATAAGTTGATTTAGGAAAATTGTGCAAATGTGTTTAAAAAAAATTAAATAATAAAATTATTTTGTGCTTAATTTTCTCCTAACGCCGCTGTTTCCATTGCCTCCAATTGGTCAGAAAGAAAAGTTAAATTGAAATTGCACTGTTTACGTTTATTTACCAATACGAGGGTTGTCTTTTAAGTTTTGCATATACAGGTGGAATAAAACAGTAGAAAGCTTTTACAGACTTTATTGTTTTCCGAAGTATTCTCCAAGAAGATGAATGCATACGCTCTGATTCTAGAAGCAGTTATTTCACTCGTTTGTTGGTACAGTCAAAATTGCGTTTTTGAAGGCATCGAATGCTCCTTCTGGCAACTGGAACCTCATGCAAATCATTGAGATTTAGGTCTGGACTGTAAAATTCGATATCCTGTTGCGTTAAAAATTCTATTAAAATTTCGTGGTGTGTGCGAACTTGCATTGTCGTGGTGGAGGACAATTCGTCGTTCGACGTTGGTTTTTCGATGCTTACAGATGAATTTCAGCAAACAAATGGTTGATAATCAATCGGAAGTAACACTTCTTTAGTCTAGTGACGGAATTGTTCCTGCATGATCTGCTTTCGAGACAAATGTCTCGACCATCTTATTGAAAACGGATGGCTTTTGTCGGCTTTTCTTAACCTTGGAACTGCCAAACAGACGACTGGCGTTTACTTTCTGCCGCGTACGAGTAAATCCAAAATTCATCAACATAGACGACGTTGTACACGTTTTCAAAGTTGAAGCGGTCTACAGTTTTTTGACACTAATTAACCCCAGCTGTTTTCTGTTCTTCGGACAACAGATGCGGTATCCAACGGGAAACTAATTTTTTCCCACATACAATTCTCTCACACAATGGTGCCTCAATCTCACGATATGTCACTTGACTATTTTCGTTAATCATCTTGAGCACAGCATCGACGTTTTCCTAAGTCACTGCCGTTTTTGGTGCACCTGTTCTTGGATCATCACTAAGACGAATCCGTCCGCATTTGAATTCTCTATATCAACGAGAAATTGTTGACTGATGTGGTGCGTCATTCCCGAAAATAGAAACAAACTCGGCAAGGCATTCTTGTTGAGATAATTATCTTCGTAAATTCTGAAAAATTATTGCACGAAAATGTTCTCGGTTTAGTTCTATTTTCAACTTTGCATGCTTAAATTTGAATTAAAATATCAAATAGTTCAATACATCTAATAGCATCTTACAATACAATTTTTTTAGAAGAGGTTAGCTTTATTTACTGTAGAAACCGATAATCTTTTTTCTAGTATTTGAATAGTACAACAACAAAGAATGAGAAGTATCTAGGCGTAGACGTCGTATACTACTGGACGTTGCAAATTTAAAGGAAAAACAATGTTGGGAATACCATTCATATATTTAATTTTAACCTACAATATTCAATGGGTTCTTGAACATCTACGTCTGTCCCCAGATCAATGTTGCTTCCAGAAACATAGGAAACGATAGATCTCCTTTCAGAACCGCTAACAAACGCACGTGTTAAGAAAGTACTGTCACCAGTTGTTGAAGCTGTAGTATCACATTTCAAAACACATTCCTCACCCTCAATCCGGTGCCCACCGACATACTTTTCTTCCACAATAAGTAAAAGGTTCAGTCTAACAACTTTTTTTAGCACTTAAAAGTCAGCAATTAAGACAGCCTACTTCTTCCGATAAGGTGATTTGCAACCAGAGTTAGCTTGTGAATCAGATTTGACGTGTTTCAAGAAGCTGCTTGACGCGGCATTCTATCAGAAGATACAGTCACTCCTGGGAATTTATGGTTGAATGTTACGAGGGCGACCTGAATTTTTTCCGGAAGATATGGCGCGCGGAGGTTGAAGTGGATTAATTCGTCGGTAGGGGTAATCCTTTTATGGCAACTATCAAAATTTCAGACGTCTACTGTCAATAGTTGTTGCTTAAGAATGTGTTTTGTGCGACAAGTAAGGCAGTTTCGCAAAAATGGATAAAATCGAATTTCGTGCAGTGATAAAACACTTCTGGATGGCTGGAAAAACGGTCACGGAAATTCGAAATTCCAATTCTGGGTGAGCAAGTTCAAACGTGGCCGCACAAGCACAAGTAACGAACCACGCAGTGGACGCCAAAAAACCGCTACTAACAACCAAATGGTCGACAAAATTCATGATATCGTGTTAGCCGATCGCCGATTGAAGCTGAAAGAGATAGCAGAGATCACAGGTATCTCAAAAGAACGCGTTGGCCATATCCTACACGAAATTTCTGGTATGAAAAAGCTTTCGGTGCGATGGGTACCGCGTTTACTCCCACCGGAGCAAAAACGAACTCGTTTTAGAGGAATGTCTGACCAGGATCCAACGCAATCCAAGGGATTTCTTTATGCGTTTCGTAACCGCGGATGAGACTTGGATCCCCCAGTACATACCGCAGACCAAGGAACAGTCGAAGCAGTGGACCTTTCCGGACGAATCGGCTCCGACGAAAGCAAAGACCGTTCCATCGTCCAAAGGCATGGCGACCATTGTTTGGGATGGCCAAGGTGTGATCCTCATAGTCTATCTGCAGAAGGAAAGAACAATCACGGGGCAATACTACAGCGATTTATTGACCCGATTCGATGCAGTATTGAAGGAGAAACGGCCTCGCTTGCAGCGGAAAAATGTGTTTTTTCGTCGTGTCCAAATTGAATGAGTTGCACTACGAATTAGTGTCTCATCCTCCATATTCACCGGACCTAGCCCTCAGCGATTTTTCTCCTATTCCCAAACCTGAAAAAATCACTGGGAGAATTTGCTTCAAATGAGGAGGTCATCGCCGCTACAGATGACGATTTTGCAGACCTTGAAACATCCTTCTCTTCCGACGGCTTGAGGAAACTGGAGCACCGTTTGTATTGATCTTCGAGGGGACTACATCGAAAAATAAAAAACCACACCAATCTTGCCGATTTCGGAAACATTTCAGGTCGCCCTCGTCTATTTATTGGTAGGAATGCAACTCTTTTCCTATTCTACGTAAATAATCCCCATACACCGCAAATACCAAAAGATCGCTAATTTCACAACTAAACACGCACAATGCACATCTTGTACGCTCCAATCGAAAAGAAAAACGAGCACCGATGAGCGAGCATCCTTGAAAGCTGTTCAACATAACTTTTCCATTCCGCTTCTCGACACGCGTAAAGTAATAAATTACTTTCCCAGCGCAGAATACCTCTTTGTACCTTTTTACTCGCTCATTTCCTTAAACGAACGGTACTTCGCGCAGCCTTTTGAAAACGTCTTTCTTCGGACGGCGCGCGAGTTCGTGATTTTCCCAATTAATTCGCCTTAATCGGCCCCGACAATCGGACAAATCCTTGCGCATTGGCTTCGCGTAATTCCTAAGCCGTCGTTCTTCTACACCGAACGACGTCTGAGAGTTCCAAAGACGAACGACGAGCGGTGAATGTTTTTCGTTTTTGTTCTCTATTTGGAGTCGATTTCTTTACAACTTTTAGCGTTTTTTCTTCCGGTAAATGGAAGTAGAAGTTGGTGTATCGATGTACTTTGTACTGTTTGACGGTTACGGTCGTGATTTAGCTAATTCTACGTCTATGCGCGGAATTAAGATGATTTGCAGTCAGCTTATGCGGAAGAAGTAGAAAAGATTTGCAGCAGAATTTTTTTCTATACCGAGAGATAAATACAATTAGATGTATGTGTTTGTGTATTTGAAGATGGAACGTGTTTTAGAAAATACTTTAAATGCAAGCAATTATTAATTCTTACATTATTTAATGAAAAACTAGTACATTCTGAATGAAATACCACAAAGAAAAAAATGTTTATCCTTGAAAATTTGATAAAAGTAATAAAAAGAAGTCACAGCTATATTTTTGAAAACCCCTGAAATTTTCATTTGATCCTAACTTTCTGGCAGATTATTCTAGAATTGAACTACAGTCCTTGGCGTTTGAACTAGAGCCACCCAATGTCCAAAGAAATTTGTAATGGAAGCATATTTGAACACATTTCACGTTCTCCACTGAAAATGTGCAGTAGCGAGGAAAAAGGGTTCACATTCCAGTATTTTAGTCATAAACTTTATCGAATGATTCTACAATTTTTGCCAAATATTACTGTGGAATCCCTGAAAAAGAAACAAACATTTGCTTGGTTGTGGTCAGAACGTCTTATTTTGTTTTCTTTTTTTTTTCCGGAAATCACAACCTTTTGCCAAGAAAGCTCCAGCTTGAGATTATAAATGGCACCCAAATCGCGAAAGGGAGGCGATATTCGTCGGATGCAGCCAGGGCAAGAACCAGAAAACGTTCGCGGAAATATTCGCCACATACCAGTCGACAACATCTAATTTTCTGACGAAAATTTTCCTTTATGGAACTTTTTCCCGTCGTTCCACACCAGGGACACCACCAAAGATGTTTTGTGATGATCTCCGCAGGACTGCCATTGCACACTCATAACTAATCCCAGACATCTATTCACGCTGTCAGACATCATCTGAGTGCTGCTGGACTACATGGATGGCGTTTCGGTCGCAACCCATTTATCTCTGAGAAGAACCCTAAGCCTCGGCTAGAACTCACACGCAAGCCTATGAGATAGACAAAGAAAGAGTAAGCAGTTATGCTGTGGAATGATGAATCTAATTTATGCATCTTTGGATCTGATGGTCTGACAATTTCTTCGGACTGAAAAAATGCAGAAAATTCGAAGCACGAATTGACACATGCGACGAAACGTCGTGGTCTGGGGTGCATTCTCCACTGGATTGATGGAATCATGGACAAGAAAATGTATCTGGAGATCTTGGCGAATAACAAATATTGAATGCCTTTCGATAATGCATTGTTGTTAAAGGACCATCTGACTCGGTTATGATGTTAAAATTGTTACCTTGCAGTGGTTTCAATAAATTTATTAAAATTATACAGAACAAAATATGGCATACCCTCACGGAAATGCTTCGGGAAACATACGTGCAAAATTTTATGACAACCCGTTGTCACTGTAAAAAGTTATGGCAGAAAAACCATAGTATAAACTCTTTTTACTCGCGACTACATAGGCTGTTCAAACAGGACGTGCATTCCTAAAAAATGTAGTCAACAAATCGATTGATACAAAAAAGGGGGTGGTTCTCTGTTAAGTGAGTACTTGTTTGGGAGAATACTTCGCTAGTCATACGAGATAAATAAATCTGTAATGAAAAAAGAAGAATTGAAATAGGAATAAATGTAAAATGAATACATAGGCTTCCACGGCCAGTACCAATAATAAATGAAGTTTCCGGAATTAGACCGTGTCATAGTGCACAGTAGAGAGCAAGTACAATTTTGGTATAATATTGATTTTGTTCCATTCAGTGTTTTTAAAATACGTCACCTTTAATATTAATCAGAAGTATAGAACCCATTATTTATGGAACTAAAATCAAGCGTCACATTGTTTACTGCAAAATTTGCAAAAGTTTGGTAGATACTTTGAATAGTAGTCGGATAAAATCAAAACCCATTTAAAAAATACGAAGCTTAAGCTAGCAGCAAATGCATAAGTAACAAGTTACATATTTTTTTTAAGTTCTTAGAAGTAAGTTCCGAAACTTTTTGAATGGATAGGTTTCCGAAGTAAAATTAATTGGAACTCTGTGACCTTTAGAGCGTATTTAGGAGAGCTACTGAATGAAAAGCAAATTTATGATGAAGTCAGAATGTTTGTTAATCTATAAAGTGTTGAAGAAAACACTGAACAGAACAATGAAGATAAGAGTAGCAAAGATCGGTGGGCTAAATACTTCAAGTGTTTGGGGGCATATAGTTCTAACTTAGTTAACTTGCAAAATCTATGTAAGTTCATGTTCTGTCTCCTTGATATTTTCTCAACTTCAGAGAAGCCTCTGAGGTGCAGCGTATACACAAACTTCAACGAATCCTGGATCGAAATCTATTATTTTCTTCAGCGTAAACCAACATCGAGTGCTGATATTTATTCCTAGCGGATCCTGAAGCTTTTGATGATAAAGATACTTGCATATGATTTATTTTCTTTTTCTATACTGGTATTTTACCGTAATTTTTTGTTATTTCTACGTAAGATCTGTAGCATTCAATAAACCGGTATTATTATTATGTATTATATTATGAATATGATTAATACCCAAAATCAAAAGCTGAAAGAGATAAATTCATTTGCGACTGTTTTTTGAAAAATTTTGAATTATGTTTTATGAAAGTTGTCTCTTAAGTGTTGGATATAGAGCAGGTATAAAACAGTAGATAGCTTTCAAAGCTAACGCAGTCCATTCTTGATTTTCGAAAAGGTAAAGAAATCGATGCCACTTAGGTTTGGACTGTACGGGAGATGGTCTAAAAATTCTACGTTCTGTTGCATTAAAAATATAATTGTTTTGCGTGCTGCCTGCGAACTTGCATTGTCTTAGTGGATCGCTTCGATGATAAGATCCATTAAAACTCTAAAAGGCCAGTTCAAACTGTAGTGAGGCTAAAGTAACTCTAAGTAAGTAGAAAGTATGTTGTGGAGTTAATTGTAAATTATTTGAGAATGATTCACCGTTCGGAGTTACTTCTTCGAAACTCAGCAATGACTTGCGGCAAACAAATGGATGTATACCAAACAACAGTAAGGGTTCTTTAGTCTTGTTGAGAAATTGTTGCTATATGACCTGCTTTCGAGTCAAATGTCACGACCATGTCTTTGATGACACTTCGAGAATGGATGATTTTTGTCGGCTTTTCTTCACCTTGGAACATCCAAACAGACGAGTGACGTTTAATTTCTGGCTCATATGAGTAAATCTAAGATTCATTACCACACGTTGTACACGTTTTCCGAGTTTCGCGAGTTTCCAGACTTGACGCGGTCTGGAGTTTTTTTAACACCAATTCACGCTAGCTGCTTTCTGTCCTTCGGGCAACAAATGAGGTATCCAACGGGAAACTAATTTTTTTGCACACAATTCTCGCGATATATCATATGTCAATTTTCAATGATGACCTTGCGTACAGCATCGACATTCTCGTGAATGATTTTAAGTTTTTGTGACGTCTGTTCTTGGATCGTCGCTAAGACTAATTCGTCCACGTTTCAATTCCCCATACCAACGAAAATTGTGGTAATATGGTATTTCATAGCCAACAACAAAAACCAACTCGACACTTGGCAAAGCATTCTTGGTGAGATAATTGTCTTTGCAAATGCTCTCGGTTTAATTCCGTTTTTCAACTAACTTTTCAACTTTGAGAGTTGTTGTAGCTACAACACTAAACGTATCGCATTGAAACTTTGGAGTTAGGTTAACTAAAGACGGAAGTTAATTTTTAGTACTAAAATTTAATCAGTGGCATCCTTTAGGCCCCAGTATACAAAACTTAAAGGACATCCCCCATCTGTTTGATGTTCCTACATTTTGTAATGTTCAAGTGTTACCCAATAAAAAGTTTGTGTGATTGGCATGTGATTGACATTTCACTTAATCCAGACATCTTATCAAAATAAAATGGTTAATTCGCAATTTGTAACAAAATTATGATCAGCGTACACAGCATTCTTTTCTTTTCCTTTCAATTATATTATTACCGTTAACAGTATTCACTTTCGAATTTGTTTTGATTTTTTTAAACATGCCAAAGCAAATGACTATTTTGTAAATAGGATTTCGAAATTTCATATCTCACGTTGTTACCAATCAATATCCGAAGCAAAGACAACATCGCGAACGAACCAATAACGACAACCGCAGAGCGGAGGAACAATTAAAATAGTTATTCGCTTCATCTGCTGCTCCATCTGCAGCAATTCTTTACGGCAGCGTACCTACACGCTGCTGCCTCTTCTTCTTGCGTACTTACCGAAATGACCGAAGCGACGTCATCCTCGTCGGCCCCCTGCGGACAAACACAGCACTAAACAAAAGAGCATGGTGTATAAATTAGCGGGCTCTGGCGATAACATCGCCAACTAAACGGACGAGTCACGCCGTTTTTATTAACGAATTACATGAGACGTCCAGATAATTTGTCTGTCGCAGCGGTAATAGATTTTATATAGAAGGAGACGAGATGGTTCGACTTGTCCGACGGATACGTCGATATCTTCTCCTCCCGTTCTTCTTCCTTGTTCTCCCCGTGATCGAGGAGGAAAGGAAGAAGGTTAGAGGACAAGTTGGACGGACCCATAGGCACGGTCTCCATTGGACACGAAACTTATTGGTTAGCGTTCGTATTGTATGGATGGTGGCTATTCAGAAGTCGCTTGTAACTCTTGCCCTTATCGCCGAGGCGATCTTAAGACGTACATAATCGGTAAATAAAGAGTTGGTGTAATGGCTTGATTAATGTTAAGTGAAAAATATTATCGAGGTATTTAATTTTTAATTAGGTACATCGAGTACGATGAAGAGAAAATGGAACGTCCAGAATGTAATGAATAATTTTTCGAACATGACCTTTTAACGTAAAGATAACTAAGGAAATTGATTATTTCTTGATCGCTTCGATGATAAGATCCATTAAAACTCTAGAAGGCCAGTTCAAACTGTACGACGAGGCTAAAGTAACTTTAACTAAGTAGAAAGTATGTTGTGGAGTTAATTGTAAATTATTTGACATTAACATGAAACCTGTGAAGTTACTTCTAAGTAGAATACGGTATAGTCACAATTCATGCTTAACTAGTCCAAAAGCTTTAATAAGCTGAGATACATGAGATAGCAAGTTCAATAATAAAAGATTTAATGAATTTATTATGATTATTCCAATTTCTTCAGAAGCTCAAAATATTACAAAAATGTTTATTCACTTATATTTAAAAAAGTGTTTATTATTGGTCATTTGTGAACTGAAATTAAGCGAATTTATTTCACGAATACTCCCCCCAGCAGAGTGCCTGAGCTTTAGAAGAAGAAGGCTACATTTAAGCCTTCTAACAGCTGTACTAAGCAATTATTGTCCAATTCCTTTACTTTGTAATATTTGAAAAGCTTTTGAAGATATTTCTTTTTCTCATCTTTTCTTAGAGTTGCCCGAATTAATCTCTCAGGAGCAACATGGTTTTATATCTCAACATTCAACCATCACTTATTCAGCTTCTTCTATGCAATATGTGTCTGAGGCAATAGATAATAGAAGGCAAGTTGACACTACTTACTTGGACTTTCAGAAAGCGTTTCATGAGATAAACCTCCATATTCTTCGACGTGAACTGAATTCATTCGGATTTTCGAGACCATTGCGCTCACTCTTACCATCGTACCTGATCAATAGAAAATTTCAAGTATGCTATACGAACTACTAATCTGGTACATCGCAAGAAACTAATATGCGATCTCTAATATTGGTGCTCTTCACCAACGACATTGACTAGCACTGTTGAATGCGAAACGCCAATGTACGCTGATGAGATTAAACTATTTTATTAAGTATTGGTTTCACTGCAGATTGTGCTTCAGAGAAGCATCGACTGTGTTTCTAATTTGGGTAAAATGAATGGATTGTCCTTAAATATATCTAAATGCACTATGTACTAAGCAGCAGCATGTTATTATCTACCATTATAACGTAGAAGGAACATCACTGCAGGTCTCAACATCAGTCAAGGATTTGGGTGTGGTTTCTAATACCACTCTTCTTTTTCTGATTAAATAACTCAATTAGTATCACGATGCTATAAAATATATGGATTTATTTATCGTAATTATAGAGACAGACAAGGTGTATCTTCTACATTCTTTTCTCTCATTCGATCTTAGTTGGAGTATGCTGCGTTGGTCTGGTTTCCTATTTGTAAACACATATAAGGCGGTGCAGAGAAGATTCTTGAAGTTCCTCTATTTTCGGAGGCATTTTATCCATATAGAGGCTATGAACATAATGTACTGCTACAAAGATTTAATTTTGTTTCTCTTTCTACCATTTATTTAATTTAATACATAACAAAATCGATTGTCCCTGGCTCTAATAACTATCCCCAGAATTAGCTCCAGGTCATCATTTGCCTTATATTACGGTCACACTCGAAGAAAGGTCCTTATAAGGTCCCCAGCATACGTGATGTATACTAACTTGAACAGAATTTCTTTGTGCCATCAACGCTGACCCATTTAAATCTACTGTTGTCGTCTGGTCTCTCCTCTTAACATTTGTCAATTTTTCATCAGCCGTTTTAGTACCAGTTGAATAATTTTTTTTTTAAATTTTTTTATACGGCATGGTAGTAGTAATATTTTAATATTTTGTATTTGTAAAACATTAAATATGTATGCCTCAGCAATTATATATATATATATATATATATATATATATATTTCCTTTTTCTTTATGTAGTTTGCTGTCCTGCAATGCTAATTTACTGTTTCCTGCAATTGAGTAAATATGTGCCTCTAGGAAATAACTGAATATTATTATTATTTCGGAATATTTTTTTTAATGCAGATATTACACAATGTCGACCAGGTCATTAACTCTGTAACTGTGTAAAAAATCCTTTTGCAGGTATTCAATTTCTCCGAAATTACAACTACCAGCAGCAATTTTGGCTAATCTTGGTCTGTGTAGTGGTACGCTGTAATAGAGCATCAAAACAGCTGGTACGAGTTCTTTCTCTCTCTTAGCTCAGAGACAGCAAAATACTCTACTGTACTACCCTCCTTCTAATAATCAATCAGCAGATTCCTTGCCAATAATATATATATATATACACTACCGCACCCCTGTTTTCATGTATTATTCATATAGTATTATGTTTACCAAAAAAACATTATAATAAAATGAAATACGTATTTAAAATGTAGTTCAGTAAGATAAACACCCATTATATCGCACAAGGTTTGCTATCATTTACCTGCGCTTGGTCGGATTACCATAAATTGTTTATTGCGGTGCAATTACAATAACAATCCCTGTGAATTTACTGGGTAAATTTAGTCATCTGTTAGATTGTAGGTAATAATGTTTAAATTACCTTCCTAGAAGATTATGGTGAAATCTGTAACCTATGGTCAGTTGCAGTGTGGCATTTACTCTATTCACGTCGTGAGCGAAATATCGTGTAACAATCTTTTAAAATGCCTCCGCAAAGAGAAATTAGTACGGAAACACGTGCGCTTATAATAGCTTACCATAAAAGTGGCATAAGTAATCGAAAAATTGCCAAAAAAATGAAAATACACCACGCTACGGTTGACTATAACGTAAAAAAATATCGGGAAACTGGTAGTTTTCTTAATAAAAGACGGAGTGGAAGGCCAAAAGCGACAACATCTGCAGATGATCGCAGAATAGTGGTTACCAGCAAGTTAAATAGACGCAAAACAGCCCCGGAAATCACCGCAGAATTAAATGTTGGTCGTCAAAAACTAGTCAGTGTTTCTACAGTCAAACGTCGCCTACAGAAAGCCAGGCTCCATGGACGTATTGCGATGAAAACGCCATTACTACGCAAACAAAAACAAGCAAAAGCGACTTAAATGGGCTCGCGAACACCAACACTGGACCATAGAAGAGTGGAACAACATCCTATGGATGGATGAGTCCAAATTTGGGCCGTTCGGAACCCTAAGACGCATATTCGTAAGAAGATCTGAGGGTGAGTGTATTGCTGCTACCGTGAAGCATGGTGGAGGTTCTATCATCATTTGGGGCTATTTTGCTAGCACTAGTGTAGGGGACATTGTGAAAATTGACGGTATATTAAAAAAGAAGGCTACCGCGAAATTTTGGAGAACCACGCAATACCTTCCGGAATTCGACTTTTGAGTCGAAATGTTACCTTCCAGCAAGATAATGACCCAAAGCATTCCTCTAAATTATGTAACGACTATTTACGCCATTTAGAAGAGGAAGGAACTCTCAAAATTATGGAATGGCCTCCCCAGAGCCCCGACTTGAATCCAATCGAGTTACTATGGGAAGAACTAGATCGGGAAGTACGGAAATCGGCTTCGACATCAGCTACTGACGTGTGGAACAAATTGCAATCGAGTTGGACCTCACTAACACAAGAAACTCTGGCAAGACTTATAAAATATTAATATATTTTTATTCATGTACGTGTATCTGTACACAAAAGATAAATATTTTTAACATTTTTGCTGAGTTTTTATACATTGTTGCTGTCAGTGAGAGTGCCTAAACACTTTTGAGCGGTAGTGTATATTGGTATATAATAATAAAGGTGAAAGGAGTTTTGGAAGAGTGTATTTAAATAGAAAATACATCACAAGAAAACTGTAATTTACGAATACGTTAAGATATTTAGTAATTAAATCTGATATTGAAGTGCTATCCGATCTTAGTGGGAGTCCAACCTTACATTCTCTCTAACAATACCATTAAATTAAAGGAAACTACAATTACAACAAATTAGCTTAATGAAAGGTAAGTCTAGCAAATATAATAAAAAAATGGGCATGTTCTTGAGGAGAATAGGAGCCTCAAAAAATCCCCTATATATTATATATATATATATATATAATTCTCTAATATTTTTAAATATTAGGATGAATTAATTTAAATGTACATATCCTATTCAGTAACTTGTAACTTCCTATAAATATTCACACAGATATAACGAACGTTATTTTTAACTAACTAAACCTAACGAGCGACATTCAATTCAATAAGCATATTCAAATCAGTATCTACACCATTAATTAAACATATCCACTCGTTTATAATCTTCAATATTTACTCGCCAAAGAGGAGAAAAACGCGCCACATTTCATACAGTTTATTTATACTAGCCACGATACTGAAACGCTTTCCACCGTTTATTAAAGGCCACTATAAATTTTCAACGGCCATAAAAACTGACCAGAGATTCTTCATTAACCGCTTGCTTTGACGTCTATGCTTTATGAGTGTACTTTTACTTGCAAATTTTTATGTTTCGATTGCTTTTTTTACCACCTGAGGGTCACTAAATCAAGCGCTGTTTTACCGTTGATTTAAAACGTTCCGTATGTTTGTATTTTTATCTTTTTCTTCGTTGTGCTACTTGATGAATCGTAACATTTTTTTTATTAACTATTCATCATGCGTTTATTGGACAGATGCAATCCTCTGCATGGTTTATATGTGTTCCGCTATTATTTATACAATTTGGTAGAAGCTAATATATTTGACGGTGGTAAAATATTCCTTTATACGATTAAGTAAAAAATCAGATCTCCGTAAACAATTAATAGAAAACTGCGCTGCAAAGAATGGCATTTTTTCTAATGTATCATCAGTTTACAAAGACGAATATACACTGGAATGACAGAATAAAATAGACACCAGGTAAAGCGGTATAAATATGTAAACAGCTAAATTCTAGGGTCATTAGGGTAGGGGTAGATGTATCGGAAGGAATTCGTCATAGTTTGGTATCGTTACAACTATGCCTCGCTTACAAGGTTCGAGTGATATTAGCGACTTCATCCGGGGTCGCATCGTTGGCCAGAGTGAACGCGGCGCTTCGCAACGTGAAATAAGTAAATTTTTAAATATTCCGTTGTCCACAGTTAACCGTGTGATTACACAATTTAAACGTAAGGAAGAAACAACAGTGGAGCAGAGACCAGGTCGTACCGGACCTTCTGAAAGAAGTAAAAGGATGCTTGTGCGCGAAGTGTTAAGAGAACCGCGAAAAAGTACAGTAGCTGAGCTTGCGGCAACTTCACAGAAAGGCCAGCGTACCATTCTGCGATACCTCCACAGTGTGGGGATGTATAAAAGGGTGGCAAAGAAAAAACCTCTCCTTACGGCGTTTCAAAAACGGCGCCGAATGGCTTGGGCAATCGAAATGCGAACGAAGCCCGAAGAGTTTTGGCGGTCTGTCATTTCTTCAGACGAAAGCAGATACTGCCAATTCAGTGATAGTGGTCGTACGTGGGTATGGAGACGTTCGTCACAGCAACTGGACGACAAATTTTTGCATCGGACGGTGAAAAAAGGCGGTGTGAACATCATGATACGGTATGGTGGAAGATCGTAATTAGTAATCTGCGACGGAAATATAAATGCGGCAAAGTATATCCAAATATTAACAGAAGGACTACTACCGATATTCGACAACGCCATTTTATCTAAAGAAGACGCCACTTTTATGGAGGATGGAGCACCCTGCCACAAAGCAAGAACAACAACCACATGGAAAGAGGAACAGGGGATTCGGATTTTACCATGGCCAGGCCAATCACCAGACATGAATCCGATAGAGAATGTTTGGCACATAATCCAGACAAATATGGCGAAACGACCCCGAAAACCCAGCAATAAGGAAGAACTCGTGGCAGCTGTTACAGAAGAGTGGTTAAATATTCCAGAAGACACCATTAATCATTTAATAGATTCTATGCCACGACGCCTCGCAGCACTTCACGCAAGTAAAGGTGAATCGACAAAATATTAGTCTAATTTAAAAATTTTAATATATTTTGTATATATAACGAGAATAGAATCTTTTTTTTTAATTAGTAGGTGTCTATTTTATTGTCACCCTAGTGTATATGATCTTGTGTTCCTCAATGTATCTTGAATTTTTCAAAATGGGACAATAGCTCGCTGTTAGCAAAACAGTAATGTTAGGTATGTCAAATCAACTAGGATTGATGGGAAACTATCACAATTCTATAGCTACCGTAAATTATAAAATTAATTTTTCTATCTTCCCTAAATTCTGTACCACTAGAACAGTGGCTTAATTCAAATAGCCCGTTCAAAGAAGATCTGGCATCGTTCTTCTACACAGACCAGTGATTCCTTGTTAAGCTTGGCAATGCTGCTGCCAATCCAGCGGCGTGTAGAAAGGCTGGTGAATGAATAATATCCCACGAACTGAAATGATACCTGCAGGCTCATATTTACATTAACTTTCTTCCTTCATAATTATGTGCGCAATAAATATTTTTATTTGTACGACGCATAATATCCACAATATCACACGTGTCTCAGCACTCCCATGACCTGGCGGCGACTTTGTGTAAATATTGTTGGTAATGTTTATGATAAATGAATGAAGCCTTGAAGTAACACCAACATTTTCAATTTGTTCCAGGTACTGTATACTAGCTATCACAACCGTAAATATCTGATTCAAAACATACCGAAAAGTTAAGTTTATTTTTGGTCTCCATACCAATGATGAAATAAGTCCTCTCAAAACACTATATTCATACAACTATAGTATCTGATATTGATACATTAAGGTGCGAAACAGTGTTAAAAAATACGAGTATAACGTGTTAACCTCCTTGCTATCTGTCAAATAAGATCAGAAGTACAGCATCAATAATACGAAATGCTATAGCGCTAGGATATATCATGACCAAACTCAAGCTGAAGCTATACGTATGAGGTAGGTATGAGGGCGGATCTTCATGCCCCACCCTTCACCTACTTCTAATTGGTTGTTTGACATTTAGTTAACTGACATTAGAGATCATATCTACATAATATCGAGTTTGCATCTCGAAGTGTTCTTGTGCTGTGGCTAATTCTTGAATTTGGTGTCGTGATTGTTCATAAAAAAATGGATCCTGTAGAACAAAGAGGCGTAATGAAATATCTCCAAAAAAAAGGGCATGGCGCCAACTCAAATTCATAAAATCATTATGGAAACTATCGGTGAGACTGCAGCTTCTTATGATATAGTCAAACGCTAATGTAGAGATTTTAATATGGAAGAACATTCTGTGAAAACCAACATACCAGTGGTCCTCCCATAACGGTGAACAACAGGTACACGATATCGTATTGCACGACCGACGAGTATGCATCAGGGACATTGTGGAAGATACTGGCTCATCATATCATGTGGTGTACAGTAAATTGACTAAAGAATTAGATATGAAATAGATGAGTGCAAGGTGCGTGCCCCGAAGGTTAGCCATTGATTCAAAAAGAAATCGAAAGACTTTCTGAGTCGGTATATGGTCATGGATGAGTCATCATGGGTGCACTACAATGACCCCAAAACCAAAGTGCAAAGTAGGGAGTGGAAACATCATGGTTCTCCTCCTACAAGTAAATTTAACATCGTGCGGTCTGCTGGAAAGGTTCTGCTATCTGTGTTCTGGGATGCTCAAGAGAGATCATCATTACAGAGGCCGACTACGCACAATTGATTTCTAAATTGCGAGCCGCTATTAAAGAGAAACGCCGAGGAAAGTTAAGGTACGGCGTGCGGTTCCATCAAGACAATGCTCAGAGCCATCTGGTATTGCTATGGCTGCTATACACCAAGGAGGCTTTGAATTAGTGGAGTACCTGCCATATTCGCCGGATCTGGCCCCTAGCTCTTCCCCAAATTAAAAGAAGTCTTACGTGTGGCAAAATTTTCCAGTAATTACGAAGTGAGCTGTAGCGAGGTAGTTTGCAGACGTCGGACAAAAATTTTTCCAGAAAGTTGTTGAGATGTTGGAGCACCGATGGACAAAGTGCATTAGTGTGATCCACTCTCGTGTCTTACACAAGCTTCAATCCAAATTTGATGTGAATTCAAGTCTAGTACGAAATATAAATACCTGAATATCTGAAAAAAGTATATATGACATATGTTACAGAGACTTAAAATTAAAATTTCGTGGATCGAAATTTGTTAAAATATATAGGATTTAAGCTCTACTTGCAGTATCTCAACTTTGTACCAAAAGTACATCCACCTGTACATTTAACTTCCTATCGAGCTGACCCTGTATATCAAGGGCACCCAACGTGTCATTAAAAATGAGCCTCGAGAGAAACGGCTTATCACAAAGTAGGAGTTAGACAATTTAAACTAGTTAATTTAACTCGTTCCATATTTTATTTCATCCCTTTCCGCCAATCAACGCGACAGTAAACGAGAAGCTGAAAAGGACACGAAACGACGCAACACATAAAATGTTCATAGACCTTCTACACCGCGCATATTGCACTATGGCGCAACACGCAGAGATATTTTCGTATGTAGTGCTTGCTCGCAGCACCAAAGTCGTACCCGGGCATAACTTTAATATGCATATTATGCAGCGCTCGTATGTATTCGTACGCGTACAGATTCTATCAGTTACGTTGAAATATGTCGGGTGGAAATGAAGAAAAAACAGTACCCCGCATGATTTACAGGTATCGTATTGCGGCCCCATGTCGCGGCAGTCATAATTTGAGTTATCTTCTTATTTATGACGCACGCGAACGGTGCTGCGAAGATGCGTACGTATAGCGTATCTGCCCAAGGAAAGAATAAGTGACAGGAAGGAGAAAGAGGTAGTACAGACTTTTGTAATCAAGTTGGCCTATTTATTAAGTTATGGTTCTTCTATTAGTTCCTTTTTAAGGCTGTTTAATTTGTCACAACCGCAGAAGCTGTGTGGCGACGTAAAAGGTGAAACGCACGTGCACAATTTTACCGTTACGTTTCTTTTCTACAACTCTGTATATTCGATTCTAAGCGACGCGAACTATATCACTCTTTTCTGCTTCTTCAAATTCTGTTAGGGTCGAGCACATGTGTGGTGCTCTCTCCCGTTGCTTGATTGTGACACGGGAAAGAAGTGCCGAGGTTTTTGGAATTTTAGTAAATTCTGCCCGTTGATTAGGGGATTTGACCAAGTGCTTCATTCAAATGTAAAGCTCATTTTTGGATTTGGATATTTTATTAAGCTACTAAGTTATTTAAGTCACCAACCAGCATACATTCAATATATTTAACATCTATTTAATTGACCCTGCAACTCGAATACGTACGTTCTTTTCTTTGTTTTGAATTGGACAGGAGGGTCCGAAAAGTATGCCCTACCTCCGTAGGCCACCCGTGGAAGTATGTCAAAATGCGTATGCAACTAAAGATTTTGATGATTAGACTGTAGCAAAAAGCCTTCTTGTGCCAATTTTGGTTTTAGAATCGCATTCTGTATGATTGGAGATAGCATTTGGTGAGCCTTGCACCAAATCCAACATGAGCAAAATTTTGAGAAAATTTCAAAAGGGTACCGTTTATGTCTTTTGTGTGTATGCAACTGAAGATTTCGATGATTAGGATGCAGGAAGATTATCCATCAAGGCGAAATACTTAATATTCTATAATTACAGAAGGATTTAGCAATAGGTATTACACTTTTCACCTGGTTTCAAATCCTTAGAAACGAATACCGTCTCGATTAGTCCTCTTGTGCCAATTTTGGTTTTAGAATCGTATTCTGTGTGATCCGAAAGAGCATTCGATGAGCCTTGCACCATATCCAAGATGGGCGAAATTTCGACGAAATTTCAAAGGGGTACCCCTTCTGTGTCTTGCGAAAAATATAAGTCAACTAAAATATGTCAAAATGCGTACGCAACTGAAGATTTTGAGGATTAGAGTGCAGGAAAATTACCCATTATGGCGAAATACTTAATATTCTAAAATTAGAGAAGCATTTACCTAATCCGTCCATTTTTGAGAATAAACAAATCAGTGAATTGTTCGAACGTCCTAATTGATTAGAAGTAAAAGACTAATCAGGTGATAATTTTCCTAAGCCATATTTTACTCCTAACAAACTTAATATCTTCAACAGCAAGTCTACCGAGTATTCGGAAATTTATATTGAACTTAATTTTAACATAGAAATCATAACAGGTCTGTTACATCAACATGGTATGTCTCAAATATGTTGGTACGTATCATAACATGTACATCTTAACATAACACCTTTATAACAGCACATGTTAAGGATACATACATTAATATGTTTTATTTCCGTAACATCTCCAAGCAACCTTCTGCTTAGACTAATTCAATTGTCAGACGCTGTATCATATACACGGATTATAAAAATACACAATTATAGAGTGGTAATTTGTAACGCGAAACAGGTTACTATTAAGCGTTGGAGATTTTTGGGCGTACATGCGAGATGAATATGTAGGAGACACGGCTTGTTGACTACGATAGCTGTTAGCGTACTTATTCGAGTAATTAGGGTTAGTTGCGTGTGTCGCCGATAGACACGGCATCGTGAAAAATTAAAGAAAGCCGAATTTTCATCCGTTTATCGCTTTAACTCATCGCGTAAAGAGACGCAAGATGATGATGATGATGATGAATAACACGGTATTGTTTATTATATTTGATAGCTGGATATGGCGTTCCCGAAAATTAAATGCTCTTTCAACCACGTCTGAGGCATACGTTATGTATTACACACGTGTATGTATTGTAGATGACGCACAGTCACGCATCTGTTTTATTTGTCTATTTATGGAATAAAATCGAAATTTGAAATTGATGGGAGTGAATCCTTTGCTTATTTTTTTTTATTAAGTTGCTCAACATGATTTATATTGTAAAAAATCACAGTTACATCAGTAACCTTATAAGTCCAGGTCTGTGCTGTCGTGTTAACTCAAAAAGACGTATCTGAAACAAAGTAGAAGCTGAGCAAATGATGTTTATATATTTTTGGTTATGAAAACAGAAACCCTAATTCCATAGAGTTGAATATATATACATGAAGATAACTGCCGAGAATCGCATGATCTTTCTTACTTGCGTATTGACATGACTTTTGATAGATATGCCCTTTTCAGTTAACATAAATTACCATAATTGATATTTACGAGGGGGGTCCAGAAGTTCGTGGAATGAAAGGGTTTTAAATAAAATGAAACAATAAATCTATTTTTCCTTTTCAATGTAATCACCCTTAAGCACAATACATTTATTAGATCTGAGTTAACTTTTCTAAACCATCATAAAAATATTTTTTATCTTTCGCCTCAAAATGGGCCAAAGTTGCCTCCTTTACCTCATTGTCGTCGGAAAACTTTCTTCCACGTAAGTCCTTTTGAAATTGGGGAACAAATAAAAATCACTAGATGCCAGGTCTGGACTGTAGGGTGGATGGACTATTGATTGAAAGCCATGCTTGTGCAGAGCCCAACGTTGCTCTTGTGAACCGGCGCATTGTCTTGCAAGAGCAACACACTCTTGGTCAATTTTCCTCGACGTTTTTTATTGATGGCCTCCTTTAATTTTTCTAATATCACTGCGTAATATTCTAAGGTTATGCTCCTACCTTTTTCTTTGTAATTAATCAATAATATCCCCACACAATCCCAAAAAACAGTAGCCATCAACTTTCCAGCCTCTTCTGGTAATGCAACCGGGCAACAAGTAAAATGTAATTTAAATTTATTTATTAACAAAGAGACGTGTACAACAAACTACCCTTAAAAGATACACATAAGCAACAGGAGTGACATTTGCGCAAGATTATATGAGATGGGATCACGAATGGAACAACCTCATAAAAGAAAGAAGAAATTCAACTTGGACAGGGCTGATGGTTTCAAATATTATTGGCATGATTTACGCAAGAACACTGAAGTTGCGATAAGCCAAAATTTTGGTGCCGGTAGTATGAGAACTCAATTTTTACAATATTTAGGGAATACTGGCAAGGAAGAAGTATTCCAATAATAAACAATACGATAACGTCAAAGAACTAAAATCTACGATAACGAGGTGTTGGAATGACATTCCTATTTCAACATTGACCAAATTGATAGACGGTATAAAGACCCGGATTCACAACAGTAAACTCCACTCACACAAATTTATGAATTATTCGGAACGCAGCGTTTCGAGAGCACGTGGACTTCCATTGTCAACCGTGTTACCGACTGAATATAAAATCTGTATCACACATGCAATGCATCTTCTACGCCGGCTCTGAAATTTCGTAAAACGCATGACTATTTACAATCTATAGGTGGTCCCAGATATCTGTATTTTCAGGACAGGATGGAACGAAAACGGACCGTATCTTTAACAAGGCCTTATGGCAATAAATCCATCAGCCTCGAGTGTCCAGATTTTACCATATGCTCTGCTACGATTGACAGTTCTGGTTTATCGAACCGATAGTGTCTAATATGTTCTTTGAACCTCGTCTCGATACTCCTTTTTGTTTGTCCAATATAAACTTTATCACAATCATTGCATGCGATTTGGATCCGGATGTTTGAAGTTATTTTGAATAGAAGATCGCACACTCACTACTAAGTTTAGAAAGAATTATAAATGTTTTATATATTTATTTTATTTATTAATTTTGTCTTAATTGCTTTTTTTGAGTTACCATCATTGTAAATATTCTCTGTATAAAATGTAATATATTTTTTTAATATTATTTTTCCCTTGCGTTTGTATCTTTTTGTAGATCAGCATTAATTTCGACGCATAATTTGCCGAAGAATTATGGAAATTTCGATGAGTGTATTATTTTAGCTATTCCTTCAAATTTTCCGACTGTAGCCTCTCCTGGAAAGTATCAGGCGTAATACGTTCGAACATGCAACGAATTAAAAGGATACGGAGTTTTTATATGATTTTTTCCCTGCTTGGTAATGGGAGCTTATCAATATCCCGACATTACCTTCAGGCATGATTAAATCTGGATAATGTTTCTAATTGGACGAATTTTAAAGCAAAGACCACAACTTTCGATAAGAAAATTCGCCCTCGTAAACACGCAGTCTACCTTTTCACAGATTCTAGCGGGAAGATTCCGAAGTCAAATGACGGAAATAATTCGCCATATCGACATGTTCAACATGCAAATTTAATTTTATAAAATGCAAATTTATTTTTTATGTTCCGTAACAATGAGAGGCGCATATAACAAGCGTACATACGTTACATGAACCGGCAAAATAACGCGCGAGCAATACATATAGTACAACTTCGTACC